>CAUYSK010016255.1:0-74417 GCA_963575035.1 Avahi laniger | reverse complement strand
AAAAAATTAGCCGGGCATGGTGGCACATGCCTGTAGTCCCAGCTACTCGGGAGGCTGAGGCAGAAGGATTGCTTGAGCCCAGGAGTTTGAGGTTGCTGTGAGCTAGGATGACGCCATGGCACTCTAGCCTGGGCAACACAGTGAGACTCTGTCTAAAAAAAAAAAAAAAAAAATGAGATTGTACAGCATGTATCCTCTTGCATCCAGCATCTTTCTCTCATAATAATTTCTGTGGCATACATCCATGTTGTTACATGTAGCAGTATTTTTTTTAACTTTTTAGTATTTCAGTATATGAATATACCATAACTTATTTGTCTATTCTCTTGCTGAAGAAATTTGAATTTCTAATTTTTGATTATAATGCATGATGCTATTAAGAACATTTTTATAGCCTTTCTATGGGTATAAGCAAACATTTGGTTGACTATATACTCAGGAATAGAATTGTTGGGTTGTAGGTTATATGTATGTTTAGTAGGGAATGTCAAGCATTTTTCCAAAGTGCTTGTACCATTAATAGTTTACAATCGCACCAGAAGCATATGGGGTTTCCACTTGCTTCACATTCTCACCATCGCTTGATACTATTGCTCTTTTTAATTTTAACCATTCTGTGATACGAATAGGTATTCTCTGCACTTAAATTTGGCATTTAAACAGTCATAAAAGAAAGAAAGAATTTGATAGTTCTATAAAGCACTGGGTTTAAGAGAGTGAAGGCAAATAATATTCACTCTATCTGGAGTGAATGGGTGGATCTGTGCTTCCAATTTGGGGTGCTACTTTAATAGGTAAGTGTGAACACTGAAACAAAATTTTGCCTTGTTGATATATTCCCTTCTGCTCATTTCGGGTACCACGATCTTGATGGCATTTCCCACTCAAATCTATTTGGTATAAATACTTATTTATACCAAAGAAAGGTTCTTTAAATTTAGCACTGTATAAAAAGACTAAGTCAGGAACCTAATCAGTAATATGTAAAGAACTATATATATTTAAATAAATATAACTATAAATATAAACACATCAAACTGCAATTAATACATAGAGATCTAACTTCAGAGTGGTTCCCTTTACTAGGGAGAAAGCAAATGCATGGTGCTCAATTAATGTTTATGAATGGTATCGACTATGTACTCTTTCTTTATCTGTTCTGTGTGGGGCTTTTTGTGCTGGTTCCTCATTAGACCATTTACCTCAACCAAGGCAGATTCACTAATTTACCGAAAATTTGCAGTCTCTGTTTCTGCAGATACCCTGAATTTAAATTTTAAACAGTCTATAATTGTATTTCTAAATCTGTAGTTATTTTTGTTTCTGCTGTACAAACTAATACAATTTAGGATTCTAAGGAAGGTTTCCTGCAGCGGCCAGGCTTTTCAATTTTTTCTGGCTTCCCTTTACTATAGTGGGTGATTGTTTGATAAATGGGGATTGGCTGTGATTTTTTGACAGGAAGAGAACAAATAAACTGCTTGGCTTCAAATCTTCTTTCCATTACTTACAGTGTGGTCTTCAGCAAATCATTCAACTTCCCTATACTTCAGTTCCCTCTCTGTAAAATGGGGATAATAATAGCTCCTACCTTAGAGAGTTGAGAATTAAATGAGCTTTTATTTGTAAAGCACTTAGAACAGTGTCTGACACAGCGCAAACAATGTAAACAGTTGTTACTCAATCACTCAAAACTTTCCTCTTTGGATTCCTGTGTGCTCTCTTTGAATGTCCCACCCGAGATCCACACATCCTCTCTCACCAACTTACATATAGTGCTCTTAATATCAGAAGAGTAAGACACTCAACAACAAGTGACCCACTAGTACACGCAACACCATGGATGAGTCTCTGGTACAGTATGCTGAGTCAAAGAAACCAGACTCAAGAGATTACAGATTGTATAATTCCGTGTATTTGACATTCTGGAAAAAGCAAAACTGTACAGATAAAAACAGATCAGTGGTTGCCAGGAACTGGAGGTTGGGGAAGTAGTCAACTGTAAAGGGGTGTGCGAATTTGGGGGGGTGAGGCAGCTGTTCTATATCTTGAGCGTGGTGGTGGTTATATAATTGGGTTTTTCAAGCTCACACAACTGTACTTTTAAAAGGGTAAATTTTGCTATATGCAAATTATATCTTTTTTTGATGGGAAAAGAACAAGATATACCACAATTTTTTTTTTTTTTTAAAAAGCTTTACTAGGC
Organism: Avahi laniger; assembly: GCA_963575035.1. Classification (NCBI taxonomy): domain Eukaryota; kingdom Metazoa; phylum Chordata; class Mammalia; order Primates; family Indriidae; genus Avahi; species Avahi laniger. The sequence goes on along the minus strand of CAUYSK010016255.1, from coordinate 72,211 downwards.
CGGGCGCGATGGCTCATGCCTGTAATCCTAGCACTCTGGGAGGCCAAGGCGGGCGGATTGTTTGAGCTCAGGAGTTCGAAACCAGCCTAAGCAAGAGCGAGACCCCGTCTCTACTAAAAATAGAAAGAAATTAATCGGACAACTAAAAACATATAGAAAAAATTAGCCGGGCATGATGGCGCATTCCTGTAGTCCCAGCTACTTGGGAGGCTGAGGCAGTAGGATTGCTTGAGCCCAGGAGTGTGAGGTTGCTGTGAACTAGGCTGACGCCACGGCACTCACTCTAGCCCAGGCAAAAGAGTTAGACTTTGTCTCAAAAAAAAAAAAAAAAAATGCTTTACTATTAGTTATTCAATTACACATAAGGAGTCCTAGAATATGTGCTGGACCAAAGCCAATTATTATAATTCTAGGAGTAGATCTCCAACAGTCCTAAAACTTTAGCCAGTTGCATGATACTCTTAGAGAATTTTTTTTTTTTTTTTGAGACAGGGTCTTTTTTGCCTGGACTAGGGTGCAGTGGTGTGATCACAGCTCACTGCAACCTCAAACTCCTGGGCTCAAACAATCCTCCTGCTTCAGCCTCCCCAGTAGCTGGGACTATAGGTGTGCATCACTGTGTCTGGTTAAGTTTTCTATTATTTGTAGAAATGGAGTCTCACTCTTGCTCAGGGTGGTCTTGAACTCCTGACCTCAAAGCGATCCTCCCTCCTCGGCCTCCCAAAATGCTAGGATTACAGGCGTGAGCCACTGCGCCCAGCCAGAGATTTGATCTTTGATTGACCATCTTGCAGTAAATGTCAGAAATGTGTTGTAGTTGTTTTGTATCAGTTACTTCCATCTGGCAGGATGTTGTGAAGGACTTAAGAAGGTATAAAAATACCTGTAAGAATGGACAAAGGTGAGTTTCTCACGTCAGGTGAAATCACTACTCCATCTGGGTAGCTTCATCTATAGCTATATGTTTGGTAGGAGCTGGGAACCTGGAAGCCTGTACCTTCGTCTGGGAGCGTGACACCGTGTCTTCTGCTTTACCTTTAGGACTTTGTTTTTTAACCCTTATTATTTTATCATTAGGAAACTTTTTCCTGCACTGTCTGTTGCATCTTTCCATCAGTCATGTCTCCTGTGACATCTATGAAATGTTCCGCACAAAGTCTGCCTTCAGCAGAGAATCAAGAATAGCTCCTGGAGCCTGTCCAGCTGCCTGCTCTTTGTGGGGCATAGTCTTAGTTCTTCATTCTAGATGCAGCCCCCACAATTGCCCCATTCCCATGTCTTGAGGGAGTTTTCCCCTCCACAAACCCACCACTTATATTCTCCCTCTTCCACCGATTCCCCAATCTCCTCAAGCCCTCTGCATCTTAAGTTTTGCTCCTCAGCCTTGTGCCTGACTTGTCACTCATTCCATTGCCTCAGGCTTTTCCTGGGGAGAGCTGAAGGTGACTTTGGACCCAGTGAGTGGAAGGAAGTTGCCTCCACTGGGCTTCCCCAGGGCCAAGCAACCAGGCAAGTAGTCTAACCTTTCAGACCACTGCAAGTGACTGTCTTTTAGCCCATCTCCTATGCTTACATGCTAGAAGGCAACTGCCTCCTTTCTTCTGCATCAGTTAAGTTAAATAAACAAATAATCTACATTGCAATATTCTGAGCCCTAAAATTAGGTTCGATCACACATATGTATAATGACTAAAACATAATATATTACCTCCCACCAAACATAGATTAATTAGAGCCCTCACATATCTGGCAATTTTTTTTCAAGAGTAGAGATCACAGTCACACCATTAGGAGTGACCACAAATGCATAATATGAAACCCAAGGTCAATAAAATACTGTGATCAGTCAGTTTAGTAAGTAAGATGGGTAGTTCTATAAAGATCCACAACTGATAGATAAAATCAACCAAATCTGAGACCTGCCATTGAGAAAAGGAGAAATGCTCAAGAGAATAGGGGAGAAGAACAAGAACAGCACCACAGGGACCCCCAAAATTATAAGCAGCAGTTCCCAGCATTACCCCATGAATCAGCTGCAACAGGCCCCTCTCCACACTGACTGAGTCAGAATCTATGGCAGTGGGCCCAGAAACGCATACTTTAAAATATCTCCCCAGGTGATTCTGGTATATGAGTAGGAGATTTGGGAACCCCATGTTCAGAGGCTCCACCAGAAAAAGAGCCTGGCAGTGTTCTGTATGATTCATACAATCCTCACAGCAGTCCTACAAGGTTGGTACTATTACTATGCCCATGTTACAGACAAGAATGCGGAAGCATGGGAAAGTCACACAGCCATTAGGTGGTGGAGCCTGGGTCTGAACCCAGGTAATCTGGCTTCAGAGTCCACAATATTTCAACAGAACTATTCACAGGAAATAAAACAGGCAATCAAAACATTAAGGCACACAGAAAGAAAATAGTATGAAGAGGTGAGAGATAAATGAGAAAATCATTATATAGGAATCAGGAAATTATCATGAGAAACAGACATGACTTTCAGCAGACAGAGGTAGGTACAGATTCAATGAAATGCTTTTCTTTGGGGTTGTACAATGACAATCGTGATCTTAACAACAGCTCCAGATGCAAATTCCATCAGCAAAGAAGAAGAATTGTGTCCAATAGACTATACATGAAAAATACATTAATATATTTAAGAAAGATGTTTAACATGATAAGGTAACTGTTCACACACAGCTACCCAGAAAATCCCGTCAAGAAAAACAATCTGGCCTCTGAAAATTCTGCTTAATCAAGTTTTTGATTCACCGTATGTTGTTTTCCTATTGTCTCGAAGGCCTCCTTTTTGTCTAACCTAGATAGCCACCATGATGTCATACTTATTTGCCCTCTCCTGACCTAAGCCATAATGAAATTGAGATCCTTCCAAAATCCTGCTATTCAGAGCCAGGACACTAAAAACTTATTCAGATATGAGACTATTGTCCTGACAATATCTAGTCTAGACATAGGGATTCATGAAAGAAGGTACAATTAGAATCTTTTAGTCTGGAGTTGATGTCCTAAAATAAATTTTCTAAAAATCCAATTTTAATATGTGCTATTTTGTAGAGAGAGAAAGCAAATGTCTTCTCTAGGTCTTCACCAGAACAGTTCATTGTATTTCTTCTTTCTATATCCTCTAGAGCCATCCAAGTCACGCCCACCAATAATCGAACCTGTGATTGGCAGGCAGAATTTCTTTTGCAGCAGCCACAAGGCTCTGCACACGTAAACAAAAGTACTGAGAATCTGGGGAACCCACTGTCCCAACGCAGGGGTGACTTTTCCCATGGTCCCACCAGAATAGTCACCCAGACCTGTTCAGGGTCCCAAATTTATTTAACAAGATGGTTGGCTTATGTTGCCAGAGAGATGGCTAATGTGTGACCCTTTTTCACAGAGTACAGTTATTTTCCAGAATTGAAGGGAAAAAAAAAATTCCCCCTGGAGAACTCTGCTGCTAATCTTGTTGCCACTGAGGTAACAGATAGCAAAAGACTCACTGATGTTGTTATAAACCAGAAGAGACCAACAACCCAATTAATTTATAATTAGCTGAACTATTCTGGGTGTTTTTAATCAATGCATGCCTTACTGTAAATCCTAGGGAAGGTCTTCAGGGTACAGAGAAGGAAGAGATGATGCTTCCGTATTAACGCAAATAAATAACTGTTGAAGGACAGATGAAGACACAACCATCTACTTGGTTGTCTTGGGAGTAATTCTGACCTTCTCTTTCTTGCTTTTCTCCCTGTTACCCCCTCCCAGGTGTTCCCAGACACTTGCCCACCAAGTGCTGTGGAAACCACTCAAATATTCTGAGTGTGTCCACTCTGCTCTCACCTCCACTCTACTTCCTCCCAATGCCTACCTCACTTTGTCAGAGAATGAACTTTCCAAAAGTCAAACCTGGTCAAGTCCTCTGACTAAAACCTTCTATGGCTCCTGGTTTTTCCATGTATATTGAAATCTCATGGCAGGTGCTTGCTCAGGTAACCCAGCCCACTCTTTAGTCCACAGTGTGTCCCCTCACCACACACCTGGCTTCTGCTCTCACTGTGCCCAACCCTTCGTGGCTCACAGAACGGGCTGTGCTCTGCCCGCCTCCTGCCTTGAGCAGCCATTGCCTCTCTCACTTGGCCCTCAGACATCATCTCTTTTGCTAACTCTGTTCTAAAGACTCCCCTGGTAACCCAGACAAAGGAAATACATCTCCCCCCTGTGTGTCCTCTTCTCGGTTCTCTTCTCTCTGCTCCTTCCTACATTGTTTACGTGGCTGTCCCAGCAACTCAGCCAGTTTGCCTGAAGACATTCAACTTGCTGAGGCAGAAACATGGACTAATTTTATGTTGCACATGGCTGCTACCAGCTGTGTTCCCTCATCTGCAGTCTTTTCCCTCTGGGACCCGCCCTTTGACAACACTTTGTGTCATAACTCCTCAGTCCCTTGTGTGTGTCACTACAATCTAGTCCTGTTAACCACCTCGTATTTGTTTTAGACCTCTCTCTCTCTCTCCCCAGGGGAGGCTGGACTAGGCCGGGTAGGGGGTGGATGCCCCATTGACACTGTCCCCTACTTACTTAGGGTGTCACAGTGGGAAGGAGGAGCAGGAGGAGAAGCTTACTAAGTCACTGTTGTCTTCATTGGCTTCCGTGGTGGTGAGGCTGCTGGCAGCTCTGCTGTTTTTCATAGCTGGTGGGAGAAGCGGGTCCTTTCCTCCACTTTGTATGAAAAAAGAAAGCTTGAGATGAAAATCTTTGTCTTTTTTTTTAAAAAAGATAGATTTAAGGGGTACAAGTGCAGGTTTGTTACATGGATATATTGTGCGCATAGTGGTGAATTCTGGCCATTTTGTGTAACCATCACCCCAATAGTGTACCTTGTACCCATGAGGTGATTCTTCATCCATCACCCCCCTCAATCCTCCTACCTCTCTGAGTCTCCAGTGTTTGTTATTCCACTCTCTATGTCCATGCGTACTCATTATTTAGCTCCCATTTATAAGGGAGAACATGTGGTATTTGACTTTGTTTCTGTAAATTTGTCTTTTTAAACATTTTTTTTCTCACTATTCTTATATCTTTGTGTGGTGTAGCTCAGTGTAGTCATATGGAAGCCCTCAAATCTCCACTGAAGAGAACTCAGTCCTAAGAGGGTCCTCTAAGCAGGAGAATCTAAGCAGATTCCTTCCCAGGAGAATCTGCAACTTCTGGCTGGCCCCCAACTGGAGGCACCACCCTGTGTCCCTCTGATGTCTTCTCCTGTTTACCCCTGCCACAATTTTTGCTAAAACAATTTGGAGCTCTTGTGGGTTTTACTGTCGGAGAATTTCACTTGTTAGACAAGGCATAAAAAAATCTTAAATATATGTGCTCATGTGCTTAGGTTTAAACTTTCTAAAAGATACTTAAAAATTGTGGATTCTTTTTTCTCTTACCTCCCTTAAGAACATGTTTGCCTAGGGGCTTAATGAGGATATCGAATGGAACAAATCACTTAAAAATATGTAATTTCAAATCATAAATAGAAAATCCATGTATGTTTAAATTATAATTAGATCTTAGCGACGATCTGACCCAGCATGTCTCAAAGCGTGCTCTGAAGAATTAAGAGATGTTCTGTGAAGCCAGGACTCAGTAGTCACATAGCTTTGAGAATCACCATATTCCCTAGAACCCCCTCCTGGATGGTCACTGTAGATAGCAGAATGTCCAAAGTCCTGAGAAGTCCTGTAGTAAATAAACCTGGCTAATGTTTTAGAATCTAAGGTTTTAATTATTCGAGCTCTGAATTCCTTGTCCCACCTTTCTACCCTGTGTAACACCCGCCCATTGATGCAGTCTGGGACTTGCTGGCTTCATGGATGAGGCAGTGGTGAGCACTGGAGAGAATATTAAGAAATGGCAGTTACAGGGCCTGCATCCGTCCTCTTTGTACTCTGTAGTCCCCTGGGCATGGAAGCTTGTCTCTGACATCACTGCTCTAGCATCTGTGAGACATGGGACACTTTGGTAAGTTTAGTTAGTTCATTGAAGCTGCAACCTTTGACAAAATAGGTGTTAAAAAAATGACCTCATGATTCAAGCTGCAGAAAATTAGTAGGAAAGCACCAGTAGCTCTTTGTGTTTGTCTCAGTAAACCTATGGAAATTCTGTCTGATTAAGTTTTTAAAACATATGAAGCATTCATCAAAAGGCAGAAAGGTGTTTTTTGGAAAAGAAACAGATTAATTTTAAACCATCTGACCCTGAGTTATAATGATGAAAAATCAAGATGAATTGTCAATTTTAGTTTTTGTATATATTTGGAGTAACACAAAATATGTTTTACATATTTTTTTTACATCTAAGTGTTCTTCATAGATATTACTAAACACAGATTACTAAACCAGGCTATGAAAATCATAGAAATCTGGATTAATCAATTTTTGCTATGTGATCTCAGTGTGTTACAAATCAGTAAGAAAAGGAAAACTGCTGCATTTTGTTGTTAATTCCCCAAAGTTATTGAAAAGAAGTAAAAATTCAACATCAACCGAATATTAGAGCATTCGGAATGTTAATTCTAAAATTATGAAATTATGAAACTATAAAAAGAAGAGCATTCTTAAAAATGTCCGCGAGACCTGTTTTTTGTTCTGTGTCCAGTCTAACTTCGTTCCATTTCAGCATGCAGGCTGAGCGATGAAGAGTTGTCGCCACCTGAGAGCGGGTGGCATCTGCCTTCCCGTTGCCATGCCAACTCCGGGCTACAAACGGAGGGATTTCCCCTTCTCCCAGCCTTCCTCCAACGTGGGAGAGACGCTCTCCTACCTCAGGCCGAGCACTGTTTCTGTTACAATGGGTTCCTTCCCTCCACTTTTGTGTGAGAAAAGAAAGCTCGAGATGCAATTCCTTGTCCTTTAAAACATTTTTTTTTATTTCGTTTTCTCACTGTTCTTACTGACGTCTTTGTGTGCTGCCCTGGCTGGGATCCCACTGCATTTGCACCGCAACCAGGAAATCAGTCTCTCAGAGTCGCCATGGTAACCGGGGGGGGGGGAGGGGAGGAGAAGTCCGTTTTGTCACAGTCAGGCTGTGTCGCTTCCTGGAAGCCTACAGAATTTTTAGACAGGTCATTATGAAAACAACAACAACAAACAACGCCTGTTGGCATCGAGACAGGCCCGTGTGCTGGCATCAGCAAGGCCCCAGCAGCCTGCAAGAGGGACAGGGGGCCTGTGGCAGACATGGCAGCGAGGGTGGGGCGGGGGCTTCTCCCCCGGGTGGCAGTGGGCTGACAGGGCTCCAGTCCGGAGAGGGCGGTCTGTGAGCAGAAGCACCAGCCTGACTTGCCAAATTGTGTCTGGCGCTGCAGGCCTGCGAAGGAGAAGCAGGTAGCCGTGTGAGAGAGCGCCTCTGGGTTAGGGCGGGCGCAGCTCTACCCTTCTGGTAAGAGGAGCCCGGGCTGCGGAAGTGGGCCGCAGGGTGCTGTCCCAAGAAAAGCGGAAGTGTCTGTTAAGTCATGTTTCCTGTCACATCTGCTTCTGTAGGTAGTCACATTTCAAACTTAAAAAAAGAAAGTCATGTGAGGTTAACCAGTGAGATTATCTTCTGCAGGCATGCTAATTAGAATCCTCAGCGGTGCAGAACCCTCCACCTGTAGGCAGGTTAGGGCTTACACAGACAAGAGGGGCCCTGCACCCTCAGAACAGACTTAGCTCCTGGATTTATTTACTCTGACCTTTGCAGAGTCAAATTCCTAGGAGTCGATCACACTTCCAACTTGAGTATAAAAAGTTACTATGTGATTATAAAAAGTTTTCTAATGGTAATAGTCTAATAGAATGGGACTTGGGAATATTACTCTATGAATGTAGATCCTTTTTTTTTTATTATTTTTGTAAAATGGGAAATAACTTCTCATCTTCCTTTTTTTTAAACAGCAGAAGTTTACTCTTTTCCCCTTTTGGAGCTAAGAATTGGTTTCCTCCCCTCCTGCCTCCAAACTGCCCCCTCCACTCTCTCATTTCCATCTGAGTAAATAGCTCCACCGTTCACCATTCACTTTGGAGTCTTCCTCGCTTACTCTCCTTCCTTCACATCCAATTCAGCTGCAAATTCTTATGGCTCTAGCTTCAAAATATATCCTGAATCCAGTCTCTTTTTACCACCTTTACTATCCATCATCCTAGTTCAAACCACCATCATTTTTCTAAATTCTAAAAGCCTCCGGATGGTTCTCCCACTTTCCATTTGGCTGCCTACATCCTGGTCTCACAATGCCAATCCCAATCAGTTCATGTCATACCCCTGTTCAGACCATTTCCCACCCCATCCCTGTGGCTGTACATCACACCCGAATCCAACCATGACCCACAAAACTCTAGCAGATATAGCCCTGACTGCCACCCCATCCTCCTGCCCAGTTTGTGCATTCTACTCTATCCATGCTGACCTCCTGGCTGTTCCTGAATACATCAAGCATTCGCTAGTCTCAGAGAAGAGTATGTTGCACTTGCTGAAATATCTCTTCTCTAGATATTAGGAGGCCGCTTTCTCTCACTTCCTTCAAATCTCTGTCCGAATGTCATCTACAGGAGTACTTGTGTAACAGCCTGGGTCCTGGTAGGAAATAGAAGGCACACAATTTTTAGGAGAATGAAGGTTCTCCTAAAGGGGCTAAGGAAAAACAACAGCAATATCTGATGCCACACCTAGGCTTGAAGGGGTTAGTGCTGTGGGAGTGTAAAGAGAGCTACAGTCCTGGTGAGCCCCATGAGGGAAGGAGCTGTGGTTATTGGAGGAAGGAAACCAGGAACAGAGCAGAATGCTGAGGAATAAACACATTGACCTCACTTTCCACCCATTGGCCAAACACAGATGGAACACAGAGGCCAAAGGAGTCAGGGTAGTGTAGTATTGGGTTCTATATAAGTTATTTACTGTTGCATAACAAATTGCCCCCAAAACATAGTGGCCTGAAGCAACAAACAGTCTCTTACAATTTCTGTGGGTCAGGAGTTTGGGATCAGTTTATCTTAATATTTTCAGTCCCTGGTCTCACTTGAGATTACAGTCAAAATGTCAGTTGTTTGAAGGCTTGCCAGGGGTTGGAGGATCCATTTCCAAGGTGGCTCCCTTTCATGGCTGGCAGTTGTTGCTGGTTGTTGGCAGGAGACCTAAGGATCCCTCCACTGTGGGCCACTCCACAGAGCTCCTTGAGTATCTTTACAACATGGCACATGGTTTCCCCCAGAGTGAGTGATTGAAGAGGCCAAGGTGAAAACTACAGTGTTTTTATGACCTAGCCTTGAAAATCATACAGTGTCACCTCAGCCACATTCTATTAGTCACACAGATCAGTTCTGAGTCAATGTGGGAAGAGACCACACCAGGTATGAATAGCAGGAACCAAGAATAATTGAGGGCCACCTAGGTGATACAATGGGCACAGAGCAAAGCAAGGAAAAAGAATTAATTGAAAAGGGTGAGGGAAGGAGTGGGAATCAGAGAAGAACCAGCACCCTTCCTTGATCATTCTACTTAAAATATTGTGTGCATTCCTGGCACTCTGATCCCCTTCACTCTGTTTCATTTATCTTCACTAAACTTAATGCTACCTGATATATATTTATCTGTTGACTATTTTATTTTTGGATTTCCCCAAGATCATTAAACTCCATGAGTAAGAAACAGGCTATTTTGTTTCTTGCTGGCACCTAGTAAAAGCTTCCAATAACTAATTGTGTATTTGAATGTGTAAGTTATACCCAAATTTAGATAAAAAGTAAATGCTTTTACATGATCAATTTCAGTAATATCTGCACCCTTTTTAAACCAAAAGGTTACCTCTCCCACTCCCCCAAGAATAATACTACTCAGTGAATGAGAATTTTGCTTACAGGAGCTTTGCAAACAACATAATTGCCTCTTGGTCCTTTTTCCCCCTCTGGCTTCTGTTATTTTTATTTGGCTGTTCCTTTGAGATTTTATTTTTGCTTTTTGTTTTTTTTCTCCCCCTTAATTTTAGAAGCAAGTTTTCATAATTCTCTCTCTTAAAATAAATTAAATTGCCTCTTGTTTATGTGGCTCTCATTTGTGTTCTCTTTTCAGAGATCTTATTTAAAAAATAGCTGTCGAGAAAAATAAACCCTTCCTTCCTAATCTTCTCCCTTATTCCTCTTCTGTTTATTTCTGAAATCTTTCAAGGGCCCCTGAACATTTCTTGTCTTCTCTGGCACATGTGGGGCTAAAAATATTGCTGACCTATGGTTACTGATGGTCAGAGGAAGAGAAAAGGACCTCAAGCAGAAAAACATTTCTTCTGAGCACTGGGAAAAGTAAACAATGTTATCCCAATGGATTGATTATAAGAAGGAGAAACATCCACATTCAAATCTGGAGTGGGTAGAAGGATGATATTTCTCCTCCAGAGAATGCATTATAAATCAACACCTTCCTAGATACCACATAGGAGAAATCAGTCCCCTTATGTTATGAAGCAGGTTCCCTGGGAGAGGGGGAGACACTCTCATTGTCAGAAAGACATAACTTGATGCCACATATTCATTTTTATCATTCTACACAAAGTCTTCATCATAAACCCTTTGGGCAATGAGATTGTCCAAGTTTTACTCTCCATACCAGAGCCACCAGCTTTTGACTCTTATTGATGCTAAACCTAATCATTTACTTAGGAATAGTGAGTTTATTAGTCTTGTGAAGTTCATTCATTTAACAAAGATTTAATGAGTGCTTACTTTGTACCAGGTACCATCAAGACCGTGGATAATCGATAAGCACATAGTTATCTTCCTAGAAATTTAAGGGTAGAAAAGTGTTTTTTCTTTCCCATCTGATGATTGTCATAGATAGTGGGTCTTTGAAGATTTTCCTTAAACTATATTCCAGAGAATAAAATGGGAATCTGTCTCACTGATAATTAGATTAAGCAACTCCATTCATTCTGAACACTTTAATTTCTTCCTTGAAATCTTATTTTTCTCTAGTGTTATGTTAGCTATGGGCATGAACAACTTTTTTCTCTCTCGACTATATTAATTGTTATTGCTACCATCTTCTTCAGGTATAAAACCATTGGTGTGTGTAATCCTTAAATAAGGATGCAGGTGATACAGTTTTCCCACTTGTATCAGCTTTGTACCAGGTGTGTTTATAGGATTTTGGCAGGGTTTATTTAGTCATATTTATGCTGTCAATTTTCAGTTAATACAAATTTACTTTCTAGATGCAAAAATTGGGGGATGAGAGTGAGGCATGTACATATTTGAATAGTGAACAAATTGCTTGGCTGTGATCTGGATGAATTTCAGTATTCTGAATGGGGAGAGAATCAATAATAATAATGGGTCTTGGGCATGTAACCCACTCTTGTCATTTGAAAAAAAAACAAATAGCAACGTATAATTAACAAATTTGCTGTACTAACAAGATACTATAGGATTTATTCATGTTTTAAAAATGACAGATCTACAGATCTTTGGCTTATAGTCTTCCTCCTAAGATGAATCTCTGTATCATACTTGTCATGCTTTTGCCTTTATTCACATACAAGGAATATTTAGTGCACACCTACTATGTCCTGTGCACTGAGCACTGTGTACGGTGCTAGAGATACTGAGTAAGACATTTCCTGTGTATCCTAGGAGTTCATATATGGTAGAAGATAGAGAAAGGTAAACACACAGTGAAATACAATGTGATAAGAGCTATAACCATGATAAACGAGTGGTGATTTTTGGAGGAGGGGATCCCTAACCCAGTGGTTTTCTTTTAGAAAACTGCGCAAGTAAAAAGAGTACTATAATTTGCTAAGGAATCTGATTTATAGATTATTTTTGCCAAGTCAATAATTTGAGACTTCCGAATTTACTAAATACCACAATACTTCCCTGTTGAAATTTCCCGGTGTGATCATACAAGTAATAGTAGAAGAATATTGAATAATTTCTTACAAAGTAACTGAAATCATTTTAGCAACATTTCATGGGAAGTTATATGAAATGTTTTGCATTATTGAACATGTACTTTCAAAGTTCACAGATTTGCAAGAAGAGCAATCAATTGAGAACACTTTCCTTTATAAGAGGAACATATGGAGTGGGACTTCATTATCATCTAATAAAGAATGGATTTGTCCTATTGGTTTAATATTATTACTTGGTTGGTATCTTCAAGGTCTTTCCTTTTTTAAAATCAATGTCTCATTTTCCTCCTTGCCACATCCTCTTTTCATTTTTTGATTTCTTTCTTTCTTTTTTAAGACAGCGTCTCAAGGTCTCTGTCACCCAGGCTGGAATGCAGTAGCCTGGTGATCATAGCCTATTGCAGCCTTGAACCGCTGGGCTCAAGTGATCTTCCTGCCTCCCCAGTAGCTGGGAATACAGGTGTGCACCACCATGCCTGACTCAATCTTTTTTATTTTTTTGTAGAGACAGGGTCTCACTATATTGCCCAGGCTGGCCTTGAACTCCTGCCCTCAAGCAATCCTCCCACCTCAGCCTCCTAAAGTGCTGGGATTACAGGTATGAGCCACTATGCTCAGATTCATCTTTTTTTTTTTATTTCCGATGACGTTTTCAGTAATATTTTAAGCAATGTTGGTGATTGCTTGCTCATTGTCTTAGAATTTTAGCTGATTTCATAAAATTTATTTTCTTGTATTTTCAAAATGGTCAGCAGTACTCATAACTCTCTTCCACGGGCCCTAATTGTTGAGATTCAGTTAAAATTAACAAACATGTTCTGAGCATGTGCAACAAATACTCCAGGTGCTGTGCAGGGTACTGTATACGTGGAGATGTGAGACCTAGCCTTTGCCCTCTGGGAGTGGTCGGTCTAGTATTAGTCTCTCGTGGACTCTGATAGAAGAGACACATTCACCAGCCAATACGTAACATCACAATTCCCTTCCCAACTCCTGTGGTTCTGTTTCTAAAATTCTATCACAGGAAAATTGAAAATGAGAATCTTAAAACTTAGGTGAACGATCGAGCTGAGGGAACCAAGGAAGGTCATAAGTAAATTTATGAAAACCCTTAACAATAGAGAAATCGATAAAGACACAATGACAAAATGCCTTCAGATATCTCTTTTAATTCTCCAGCCTCTTTTGCCAACCTATTTACTGTCAAAATAGATCACACTGTCTGGTCTACATTTTTGGCACAGAAAAATTAAGTCTTGCGTTTCTGCCTACTTGAAAATTATTGGCGTTGTTATGGTATAGCCTTTCTTTCAAGACACTTCAAAATGATTTACTTGTGTGATATTAATCTCACTGATTTGTATCCTTTAATTCTGACACTCTTTTTAAAGGATTGTTTTTCCAAGGCTTTGCTAGTGCACAATGTTCTCTAACCTCTGTCACACTTCGTTGCTGACTCCCTCTTCTTGACCCTTTTGCTTGTTTCCTGTTGTCCCTAAATTTCTATATTGATCTTCAGGGATTTTTTTAGAGGAGACAAGTTCTATTTTGTAGAATTACTGTTTCTGTTTTTATGGAAGTAATGCATTTGGTTTAAACGTCATCTGACCCCAATCAGTAGCCCAGCTCCAGATTCTCCTGGTGGAGGTAGGGTTTGGAACTTATTTTATTTATTTATTTTTGAGACAGGTTCTCACTCTGTTGCTCAGGCTGATCTTGAGATCCTGGGCTCAAGAGATCGTCCTGCCTCAGCCTCTTGAATAGTTGGGACTGCAGGCGCGTGCCACCATGCCCCACAGGAACGTTTTCTGCATGCGGGAAGACCAGACCTTCAGTCACATAGCAGGCAGTCCCTGCTTGGGGAGTTGTAGCCTGAGTTCCTACGTTAGCCTGGTCAAACTCCCTCTGGGCATGACCGTTTGAATCCACATCCAGGCTTCCATGGCTCTTTCTTCCCTCCTTCCAGCTCTGGTTCTGTCTCCCTGCTCATCTCCTGCCTTCTCCCTGCTGTGTCCTTCTGTGCCCCTTGCCTTTTTCTGCAAGATCCAATGCTCATGGTCAGCGCTCCTCCAGTTCCCCCCACCCCAACTTCCCTCTACCCTTGGCCTCCTCACCCCTCCCCTTCCTCTCCCCACCATCACTTAGATTTATTTTCTCATGGGGTGTTAGGAAAGCAAGTTTCCAGAACTCATTCTTTGCTGAAAATTTCCCCAGAGATGTATGTGTGCAACACATGCACATATACATAGATGTGTGACATTTCAGGCAATATCAGACAAGAATCTGGGGACTTCACACTACTCCACTTAATCCCCTAGTTAGCCCTGCCCAGAGCAAAGGGACAGGAGAATAAGGGTCCAACACTTCTTTTGAAGGAAGAGTTGGCTGTCACTCTTCCTGTCCCTTGTCCTACGAGCTTTTGTGCTGGGCCATGAGACAGAAATTGGGATTTTTCCTTAGTGAAAGCCACTCTCTCTCAAGAAAGATTAGTTCTGCCCACCCTACCCTCTGACTCTCTTTAAACCAAATATGATTCAGTCTTGGCTCCTAACAGCTGAGGGTTGGCTCGGATGTCTGCGGGGAGGGAATGACCCTGTGACACACAGATCAGATCGTGATTATGCTTTTTAGAAGAACTCTTTAAAGGGGCTTCTATTCCCTTTAACTGATCCAAGAAATGCCTGGAATTCTGTTTTTTTCTTTGATAAAATAATAGCTCAATAATTCACTTATTGTTGATTACTATTCACCCTAACAATTAAGCCATTAAATGTATCATTGGTATATGAGTGGACACGGTTTATTACTACATGAATTCACCCTCTTGTTCCCATTCCACTCTTCCTCCTTCCCTGCAGCCCACATATGCACCCCAGAGGTGGCTTTGCTGGCACAGTCGATGGCTCCTTTCTGATATAATAGGATAAGAAAAGGGAGAGAGACCCAAAACTGAGACATGGAAGGAAAAGTAGGGAGGGTTTAGCCAGAGAAGGCAAGTCAATTGAAATTGCCTAGCTGGGCATGGCAGGGGAGGAGAGAATAAGAGATGAACAGTATTGCAAAGAGATTAGAGAGAGAGTTTGGGGATTTGGAATCTGAGATGCTCTGGGACAGTGGTGAGGTAGCCAAGATTGGAGAGTGCAGAAGGGGATGTGACAGTTTTGGTTTTGGTTTATACTTTGGTCACTTTACACTTCCTATAGAGATGCAAGTAAAAGAATAGCTTTCTTTTGCATTTTCCGTTTCTTTTTAAAATTTACTTAAGTTACTTTTTGTTGCCAGACTATGCTCCTTTATAAGCAATTCAATGCAGAAATGGAACCAGGAGATGTCCCAGAATTTTTTAGAGTTGCCCATATAACAAATATTCAGAATTTGATGTGCACATACCATGGTTTTCTGCAGACAATTTGCAAAAAAAATAGAGGGATTATTGTTTCTTACCCCATGATCAACTTCTCATTTTAGAGCCTCCTTTTTCTCCCCTCTCCAGGCACCCAAAGGAATACAAAAGCAGTGTTGGAATTTCTGCCAGTGATGCCCTTTGATTATACAAACATCTGTTAACTACCTGCTATGTGACTAGCAAAGATGAATAGAACATGGCCCTCACCTTGAGTGGCCCAAGTGCTAATAGGTGAGATGCGCTGCTAACAAATCATGAAAACCATGCAATTCTTGCTGAAATGGAGGTAGAGGTTCTGTGAATTTTATGTGTGCTCACAGAGGAGGAAACACTGGCTTTGCTTACGTGGTCTGGGAAGGCTCCTGAGAAAAGCTGTGTCTTAAAGGGTTAGTAGGGGGTTACTGCCAGACAAGATGGAGGAAGGGATAGGGCATTTTCTGGCAGCAGGAATAGCACGGTCAAGATGCAGAGGAGAACAGCCCCATCAGGACCCTGCAGTGAAGGTGGACGGGAGGTTGCAGCAGGCAGTAAAGTGAGAGTGTAGATGGGGGCCATCTCAGAAGGCTCTGTGTGCAAAGGAACGAAGGCCTGTATCCGGTGAGCAACTGAAGAGTTAAAACAGGGCAGTGAAACGATCAACTCTTCACTTTAGAAATGTACTTCTGGTGGAGGTGGCTTAGAAGAGAGACTGGACTTAGGAGGACAAAGTCGGGAATATTGTAGTCATATAGGAAAAATGGAAACATTTATGAAAAAAAGTGACAGGGGAATAGAGAGGAGGGGTTCAGGCAAAGAGATAGTTTGGTGGTAGGAATGAAAGGATGAGGAATTTTAAATCAGATGGGATAACAGAGTGAAAAGATTTTGGGATTATTCTGATATTCCTGCTATTTGTATTCCTCATTAAATAGAATGGAGAATACAGAAAGAGGAATAGAAATGGGACACTGATGTGCACAAAAACAACAAAAATAAAAAAAAAAAAAGAAAGAGGAACAGGCTTTGAATGGAGGTAATGCATATAATTTGGGGGCTATTAAATGTAAGAACTCCAGGGAACATCCAGCTAGAATGCTCAGTGCAAGAGAGACATCAGGCCAAATTATGTCCTCTATTACCACCAACCTCCTCTACTGGTAAATGTAAGAGACACAAGGTACTAATGCCTGCAAGTAGGGCCACTGATGAATGTTAGTTTACAGACTTTTGTTTTATGCACTGATAAAGTATGTCTAGGATAAGCTCATGGTTAGTAATTGATGCATAAATCGTTAATGGTGAGATGTCATTTCTTCTAAGATATGAACACTTTGCAGATTTAATGTGAGTACCTATTGTGCTTGTGTTAAGAGCTCTAAACTGGATTAATCTTCTCTCTTGGCCAATCCTCACCCCCACACTTTACTTTTCTCTCCTGAAAAGAGTCTTTTAGAACCAGTTGAAAGCAATAAGGTATTACTGACAGGTAGAGAAAGATCTTCAAATCCAGTTTTTAACTTTGAAGAGAGTTTTATTGGCACCTCCCAGCAATGGCCAGATTCACCTACTCTGAGGGCCAGAGACTGAAGAACTGATTAGAAGGCAGCAGCCCAAATTCCTAGCCATTTTATCATTTGAAAGAGGTTTTCCTAGGTAGGCTTAAATATAAGTACCAGCCATTCTGATGGTTGAGACTGAGGCTGGGGGAGAGGAGAGAAAGAGAGAGAGAGAGATTTTTTTTAAAAGAGATCTACAGTATTTGAATCTAGAGTTAATGTCAGAATCCACTGGTCTAAAATTAACCAAAAACTTGTTTCCATAATCTTTCCAACCATTAATAACATGCTTCTCATTTTTCTTCAACTTGGCATCATGTATATGTAAATTTACGTTTAAAAGCTCGTGATAACCGTTGGCACCAGGATTCCTGATTTGGAGGTAACTCACATGTTGTTGGCTCTATGACCAATCCTCTCTCACTACTATAATTGTATTTGCTGATGGTTCAAATGTAGTTCCTCATTTTAAATCTTGAAACAACCCATTTTGTAATTTTCAGGTGCTAGTGAGTTATTATAACATCTGGGTCCTTTCTGATGAACGATTTCCAGGAAAAAATAGGCAAACTCTGGTCCTGGAACATGAAATCAAATCAAATGGTATCCTGGAACTGTCTCAGAACGTTTCATAGAAATTAAATTCTGTACCTTTCAGGTTAATGTGCTGTGGTCCCCAAGGTGTGTAGGCAAGGCTCACCTGCTGAGTTACTCTGCGTCAGCCCTAGATTTCTAATGTTCCCTGTCTGTTTATTTGCTGGAGGATTAAAGCAAGACTGGATTAAAAAGGTAGAGGTGGGGAATTAACCCTGTTTCCTGGGAAGATTTGCTTTCCAGGCACTGATTCCTAAGGAGAAATTTTTTAACTCAACAGTGTTGCCTGGACACTAGAACAAGGATTCCCCTGCCCCCATCCCGTGTTTAATCTGTAGCTTCTCCAAAGTAACTTGTGTTGGTATTGGGGGGGGGGAATGACTCACAAATTGAATAAATAAGAGCATCAAGGCTTAGTCATGACCGTGCTATAAGTGAGGAATCGGAAAACCAAGTACTGGTCCTGGTCTGGCTGCTGACTGCCCAAGTCACTTGCTGTCTCTGAGCTCCAATGTCCTCTAAAAATAGTAAGAGCAAATATGTGTTGAGTACTTCCTATGCTCCTGGAACTATTATTAGCATTTTTTGTACCATCTCATTTAATCCTCAGATTTCCACTGTGGAGAATGACTATAATCATCTCCATTTGGTAGATGGGGAAATTGAGGCACATAGAAGTTAAATAATTTGTCCAATTTCATATAGTCAGTAATGGCAGCTTGGATTCAAACTCTGACAGACAGACTGCCCGCAATCTCTACTCTTATCCATGACACTACACTGCCTCCTAAAGTGAAGGGAAGGGACCGGAGGACCCTGAGGGGCCTTTCAGCCCTACCAGTGTGTGCAGGGTGGGGGAGATAGGCCTTCAGTTTCTGGGTTGCAAAATGCAGTGTTCAGCACCACCTCATTCTTTCCCATCTATGAGAATCTTGGGGGAGTATGTCTTTACCATTAGGCCTCTAAGGTAGCATTGAGGGACTTGGTTTAGTTCCTATGCCCCACAAGAATACTTATCAGGGTCATTCTTTTCTGAGCATGTGGGTTAAGTGAGATCTCAGTGGTAGTGAGACCTTGGAGAAATGAAGCATCTGGAATGTTGGCCACAGAGAAAAATGCTGCAGTGAGAGGCTGCAGGCTGCAAGCTCTCAGCTAGCTGACTTGATAGGGACCGCGGTAAATCAGGAGGAATAGTTGAGGCTGGTGCTGGATCTCAGGGCCAGAACCTGGCCAGGGGCTGTTGGCCCAAAAGAACAGCAGCAGCAGCAGCAAGAACAGCAGACCAAGACCAGGCTGAGAACGCAGGCTGTGAGCCAGGACGGGGCCGACTGAGCCGTCTGTGGGGGCTGTGGCAGTGGTGAGGGTGGGGGATGAGAAAGGGAAGGAAGGAACGGACAGCATCGGAGGGGCTTGAACAAAGGGGCAGAGGGGATTATAGTCAAATCACTGTCAGCACCCCAGGAGCAGACAAAACCACTGGAGCAAGCCCTCAAATGGAAATGAGAGGGAAAAGATGCAAGCTGCTAACAGCTACCAAGAAGAGGAGGAAGTGGGAGATGCGCTGCTTCCTGTAGAAAGAACGTTGATTGAAGACAAAGCTGGGTGGGGACTAGTCCCTGGGCTGCAGCCGCCGCTGCCGCTGCCGCTACACATACACACAACGCTGCCGCCGCGCTCCTTGGGCAACTCCTACTACTGCTGGGCTGGGCTGGGCTGGGCTGCGCCGGAGCTCGCCTGCACCGATCGGCTCTGGAGAGAGGGGAAAAGCCACTCTCCTCTGACCAAGCCTCAGGAGCTAAGGTAAAGGAAACATTTTCCATGTTACGCCTTTTAATTCAGAAAGATGACCACTGCCTGTGGTTTAGGGGTTGATTTTTAAGAGAAGATAGGGACGTGGCTTACAGGATTGGGGGAAATGATTAGGATGGGTTCTTGTGGAAGGGTTTTTGCAAATGACCAAATTTATGGCACATTTGCTTTTTAAAAATTCAGTGCTTAGCTTTGATGACTGGCCAGGACAACACGCTAAATGCAGGAAGCTGTTTGCATAGTTCTCTCGGAAGAAAACCAGGGCTGAGTCCAAATCCATTAGGGCTGTGAAGCTGTGATCTGATCATCGGAGTGTTGCGGTTCCCTGGTTTTAGGGATGTAAGTGTAAAATATTAATTGCATTCTTTCTTACACATTGCACTGGGGTGTCTCCTGGTTTGCAACATAAAGGCTGTAATTTGGCTTTTAGGGGGATTAAATCCTTTTGTTCTCAGATTTTGCCAACAAAGACTTGAATTGCGTATTTGAGGGGCAGTATTTACCATTAAAAAACAGTATCTTCCTCCCTCAGCTCTGTGCAGCTGCTTTCAGGATAACCTCAGAAACAGCTACCATTTGCCAGTAGGTCTTATCCTAAAGTTGCATCCTCGTTCAAAGGAGCGTGGCGGGTTTAGGGACGGTAACTTGTCCAGAACCAGATACTGGTGTATATGTGGGTTTTGTTTAAATGGATTTTATTTATCTCTAGGTCAAGGAGGATGTTAACCTCGGTAAGGGACAAAATATAAAAGTGTAGCTGGGTGTTTCCTTACCTGTATGTAAATACTGTAGATAGACTGAAGTAGTAAAATCAGAACATGATTTTTATTCTTCGATTTTTCTTGGGCAATGGACGTTCTCAATAAGATCCCAGGACCATGACTTGTTCATATTTATGAATGATATGTAAAAGGGCAATAAATAGGTCTAATGGATTAGAACTGAGATTGGGAGATTCCTTTGACAGGATATGTAGGAGAAAGAGTTTAATACCCTAGTGTAGCATGATTTTAAAAATTAAGCTTTTTATCTTCAACAAAAAGTACAGTATAGTCACTGATAAAGGCTTTTTCATGAGTTTTTATAATGAAAGGGGATAGTTTTTCGAAAGAAAGAGAAAAAAACTGCTTATAGTGGAGTAAAAATAATACAAATGCCATATTTTGACACTCATAAATTTTTAAAATACGGGTTTTTTAAACACCATCTCTGCCAGCTGAGAGTATATGTATATACCTCCTCGTTTATCACCATTCTCAGTTGTGAAGAGCTATAGAGTTTTTTTAATGCTATCTTTATGAAATTGACTTGGCTTCTCAAAATGTGTGGGGTAGCAGCACATTTTCAGAGCTAGGAAGCTTTTATAGATACTAAAGAAAAAAATATCTGTTTCTCTGTGGTTATTCTCGTTAAAGTAAACCTGCACCATGACAAAGTATTGCTGGTGTGGAAACCATGAAGCTACTCTGAAGGATTCATTGAATTTAATCAAACCTGTGGGCAAAACAAGTCACGCTAAGCCTTCCACATTTCCACTTCCTATTTGCATCCGAAAGTAAAATATGTAAAGATAATCTTCCCAGAGAGGAGACCTGGAGTAGATCTTCCCTAGAATGCCCCTGATGGAGTTCTATGATCAAGCTGCATGTTATTAAATGAAGAAAAAGTTGGGCATCTGGGCTGTATGAATGAGGACAGGGCTTACTCTTTGGTGCTTAACTCATCTGCAGGCTGTATTCAGTAGATAATGCCAACACCCTGCTTTGTTTGGGGATGTGTAGACGATCTATGTTACTCTTCTGAGTGTGTCTCACACAAGAGTAAGAAAATGAAACCTTGCCCAATAGGCATAGTAGAGTCAGGAGGGTCCCCTGCTATCTTTCTGAAAACAGCTAAGAGGTGCCTATTTTCTGCACAGCACAAAACATTTTCTTGATTGTTAAATTCTAGCTTTAAGCAGAACATTAGTGAGTAACAACAGATTAGTAACTATGATGGTAGAGTGTTTAGGAAGAAGATGAATATGCTCCTACGCTGTAAAATGAGACTAGTTCCACTTATTCTGGCCATATGGAATATTGAAAGACATAATGCTTTTGCTCAGGGTATTCAGTGGCTTTTGAGGGAGATGACCAACACTGAAATTTTAATTGTATGGTTTTTTGTTTTTTTTTTTCTGTCATATGGCCAGTGGCTGAATGGAAATATGACTCCATTGTTTCATGGCCAGCCCTGGATCTCATATGGTGGGCATGTGGTGAATGTGTTTGGTTGACTGACTTTTTTAGCCTACTTCAAAAGGCAGGCCCAACTTTTTAAGTCGGAAAGCTGTATAGTCAGAGTAGAAAGCCTGTTCATGAAAGATTGCTGTGGGAGAAGAAAAGAACACCATAGAGTGAAAAGAGCACAGACTTTGGAGCCGGGCCCATCTGTCTTTGGATCCTACCACTGGTTCTTACTACTTGACCCGTAACATTAGCTTATGAACCTTAGTTCCTTCATTATAAAGAAGGGTGAGTAGTACATAATAAGGCTTTGTTTTTGCTTTTATGTGTGAGTGAGTGAGTGCCTGCTATATAGAAGGTACTCAAATGCCATTTTGTTTTTGGTGGTGGTGGCATAAGGAAGAGTTAACGTATTCTTGACCTTTGCCACTGCCTCAAAGGTTTAAGGAGACTTCTTTATTATGATAAAATATACATAAAATAAAATTGCCCATTTTAACCATTTTTAAGTATACAGTGCTGTGGTATTACATATATTCACGTGTTGTGCTACCGTTACCGCCATCCATCCACAGAACTCTTTTTATCTTTTGAAACAGAAACTCTGTACCTACCGAACAACTCCCCATCCCCGCTTCTTCCAGCCCCTAGCAATCACTGTTTCTGTCTATACATTGGACCAAGTACCTCATGTAAGTGGAATCATACGGTATTTGTCCTCTGGTGACTGGCATAATTTGCTTAACATAATGTCTTTAAGATTCATCCATGTTGTAGCACGTGTTAGGATTTCCTCTTTTTTAAGGCTGAATAATAATTCCATTATATGTATGTACCACACTTTATTTGTCCTTTGATAGATTCTTGGGCCACCTTTGGCTATTGTGAATAATGCTGCCGTGAACAAGGGTATACAAATATCTGTTAGAGTCCCTGCTTTCACTTCTTTTGGGTACCCAGAAGTCGAATTGCTGGAACATGGTAATTGTATGTTTAATTTTTTGAGGAGCTGCTATTCTGTTTTCCACAGCAGCTGTACCATTTTACATTCCCACTAGCAGTGAGCAAGGGTTCCAATTTCTCCACATCCTCACCAATCCTTACTTTCTGGGGGTTTTTTGTTTGTTTTTAATAACAGCATCCTAAGTGGTATCTCCTTGTGGCTTTGATTTGCATTTCTCTAACAATTAGTGATATTGAGCACCTTTTCTTGTGCTTATTAACCATTTGTATATCTTCTTTGGAGAAATGTCTGTTCAAGTTCTTTGCCGATGTTTAATCAGTATGTTATTGAGGAGACATTTTAAAATGGTGGGATCTCTTAACATAATGCATTTGTATTTAATCTCCTGTGTACAACAGTATTATCCCTGCCCAAATTAAATACTTCTCTTGAAAGTAACTTTTAAAATCACAGGACAGAGTAAGAAAATATGTGTAGCTCCTGTTAATTGGTGATGTCAAGAACCTGGCAGTGAAATTCAAACCTTTCTTGTAGACAGTTTGCTGGTTAAGTCATGGACCAGCCTACTACCAAGGAAGCACTGGAAGGCGTTGCCTCAGTGCCTCTCTGGTTCCCACTCAAGAGCTGAAGTTTCTCAGGATGAGAAAAATGCTCAGTAGGTAGCAGAGTCAGAAAAAGAGAGGAGAAACTAAAATACTACAGTGCTCCTAAGCCTTTTTTGATGGAGAGAATTAGCCCGTGGAGAAGGGGCTGTAGTAGTTAAACAATACAATAGGTTTCTGAGACAAGTTTCTACTAATTGGATTCTAATCTAAGTTTCTTTCACATTTAAAAATAAAGAATCCTTCTGTTTCATTTTCCACTACAGATTTCACACCTAATCCTCAAATGGGTGAGACAGAGTATGGACAGAGCCTAGGAAAGCTGGGCAGAAAGATTAGGGAGACTCTGTTGAATAGCAACAATAGCTGAGCTTTATGGTGTGGGTGCAGACATCGACCTTAAATGGTCTGAGAGCTCCTGAATGATTAATGTTAACTTTCTGTAATGTACTCTGTGCCTGTGTTGGGAGGGAGGTTGTGAGTAATGACTCCCAACTTTATTTAATTTGCAAATCTATTCATTCTAAAATGACTGGGGAAATCCAAGTGCCTGACTTTACTAGATCTGGGTGGGAGAGCTGTGTTAAGACTTAGTCCTGGCTTGGGGGGTGGCTCACACCTGTAATCCTAGCACTCTGGGAGGCCGAGGCGGGTGGATCGCTCAAGGTCAGGAGTTCCAGACCAGCCTGAGCAAGAGTGAGACCACTGTCTCTACTATAAATAGAAAGAAATTAGCCAAACAACTAAAAATAGAAAAAAGTTAGCTGGGCCTGGTGGCGCGTGCCTGTAGTCCCAGCTACTTGGGAGGCTGAGGCAGGAAGATTGCTTCAGCCCAGGAGTTTGAGGTTGCTGTGAGCTAGGCTGATGCCACGGCACTCTAGCCCAGGCAACAGAGTGAGACTCTATCTCAAAAAAAAAAAAAAATGATTTAATCCTGCTGCCATTCCACCCCAAAGGTGATAGATATGTTAATTAGACTGATTTGGTTATCCCATAATATATACATGTCAAAACATCACATTGTACTCCATAAGTATATATAATTATTATTTGTCAATTGAAAATACCCCCCACCCCCCCAAAAAAAAGACTTAGTCTCTGGCCTGGGATACAGTAGAATGGTAGAGCTGAAAATGACCTGGGGGCAACCCAGACTATGTCAGCCCCCATGATGGAGAATGCACAGGCCTGGGATTTAGTGTTGCACAGTTGATTAATGCCTCACCTCCTAATTCAAACTCCATTTCTCTTCCCTCCATATTAGGGCTAAGGCTTTATACTTTGCCGCTTTTAAAATTGTAAGACCAAAATATTTTTTTTTTAAAAAAGAGGGGACTGTTTAAATTTGATACCCTATGTAAATATGGAGTTTCTGTCCAAATTTATTCAAGTGTAAAAGATGCCACTGTGGAACAGAGATTCAAATTTTCAGGTGAGAGTATTAGAGATATATGTGGTTCCTTAAAAACTCTTATGTCAAAGAAAACAAATTGTATTTAATGGGAGTCAGTGTTCACGCAGTCCCTAGAGGACTTTATTAGACGTTGAAAAAGAGGGAGCTTATTTCTCAAACTTTAATGATAATATGTTTCTTAGAAGTGGTACCATCCTGTCTTGAGATAAAACAGGATCAGCCCTTTTATCTCTTTTCAAATATGTGTAAACAGTCAAGCTCTTAGGAAAGATTTTGAAAAGCCAAACCAGTCTCTTGGCCCCTTCCTGCCTGTCCCTGGCCTTCCCACCCCCCATCCTCGTTGTGGGGTGAGGCTCTCCCCCATCCTCATCCCTGGGCACCCAGCATTCAGAAGCTGGGGAGAGGGGCTGGAAACTGGGCTGATTGGTTCTACTCCAGATGTGTTGTATCTCAGCAGGGCCTTTGCTATTCTTTGAAAATCTTTTTCCTTCTTTCTTTATTTCACTTTTCATACTCCCCTGAGCATTTTCAATGGAAACCATTCAACCCAAGTCCCCACTCCCTTTATTCATTGTAAGGGGCCTCACCTTCTCTTTTTCTGAGAAGAAATATATTACAACCTTCCTCAACCTCATCCCTTACCACCTCAAAATTTCTCTCTGTCTTCATTTGTCTTAGTCCATTCAAACTGCTATAACAAATTACCATAGACTATGTAACTTATAAACAACAAAAATTTATTTCTTATAATTCCAGAGGCTGGAAAGTCCAAGATCAAATGCTGACAGATTGGATGTCTGATGAGGGCCTATTCCTCATAGATGGAGCCTCCTGTGGGTCCTTACATGGCAGAAGGGACCAGCTAGCTCCTTCAAGCCTCTTTTATAAGGGCACAATCCCATTCATGAGGGCTCCATCCTTGTGACCTAATCACCTCCCAAAGGCCCCACCTCCCAATATCATTGCATTGGGGATCAGGTTCCAACATATGAATTTTGGGGAACATAAACATTCAGACGATAGCATCATTCATTCTCTTCTTCCTTTCTAGGTCAAATTAGCATAACCTTTCCTTCAAGCCAAGAATAAACCCTCTACTTGGACTATATATCCCATTCCCTTTTGTTTTCTAAGAGATCATGTTCTGACAATAGTTCTGTCTCTTTCCTACATATTTAGTTTCTTCTTATTGGTCCTTTCCTCTTTGCCAGTAAACTTGCTTAGTTTTTCCGTACATGCATAATGTAATTAAAAAATAAATAAAACAAACCTCCCGACAAAGCTTCTCCTTGACTTTTGTTGCCTCTACTAACCTTGTTCTCCTCCAGCCTGTCTGAGAGCTCCAACTTCTCTGCTAACTACAATTCCTACTCCCTAAATATTAATGTTCTTAAAATTTGATTCTTTGTGCACTTAATTTCTCCCTCTCCCTTAATTAAATCCTTTCCTGTGATTTCAATCATAGTTGCTGTGTGGGTCAATTCCAAAACTGATTCAGCACCCTGATATCTCATATGTGAGGTACCTCTCTTAGCTTGCACAGCAAACTGCCTGCAAATTCACCGGAACATCCAACCCACTCAAGTTTAAACTCACATATCCAAATCTATGCTCACCATCACCTTCCCCATGCCTCAAAACCAGCTCCTTGACTGATTTCATGACTATTAAAGACACCCCATTTTCTCAATCCCTTGATTACGGAAACTCAGTTACACTATTTTGCTCACCGCACAACCCTAGTTGCAGTAAGTTGCATAGCCCTTTGCATTGTGAATGGAAAAACACCACAACACTGTCTATTCTTTACCACGTTGATAGCCAGTGTCTTAGTTCGGGCCCTCCTAACCTCCAGCTGGGCTGATTTGTTGTTTGTGTTGTTCTCTCTCCCTGGAATAACTTTCCTGCTTCCGCTTCCACACTTCATCCCTGCAGTCTTGATTCTCTGAATAGCCAAATTCCATCTGTCCTATAAGGTTCAGTTCAAATGCTGCCTCTTTTATGAAGCCTTCCTTGGTTTCTTCCCTCCCCTCCCCCGTAAGAAACAGTCTTTGCCTCCGCTAAAATCTCTTCTTCTTTCATCACAGTATTTAGCTCATTCTAGTGTATAAAATAACAACCTGCATAGTTTTTTCTCTTGCCCACGTTGCAAGCTCTTTGAGGACAGTGGTCACATCTGGTTTCATCTTTGTCTTCTTTATACCACATGATGCAATTTGTTTATCATTCGTTTATTTAATGAACTTTCTTGAGTGACTCATTTTTTTGATGCAGAGTG
This sequence comes from Avahi laniger, assembly GCA_963575035.1. Classification (NCBI taxonomy): domain Eukaryota; kingdom Metazoa; phylum Chordata; class Mammalia; order Primates; family Indriidae; genus Avahi; species Avahi laniger. The sequence continues at coordinate 45,449 of CAUYSK010016255.1, read as the reverse complement.
GGCTAGACATAGTACTTGTCCTCTAGGAGCTCACAGAGTACTGGGGAAAACACAAATTACGCGCAGTTAGTCTGTCCACAAGTCTTAACCGAATGTCTGCAGTGTGCCACGTGCTCATCAAGATGCCAGGGAGACTAGAATGAACAAAATAAGCCAGTTCTTTTGTTTTCTTGGAACTTACTTTCTAGTGTTGGGAGAGACCCAAGAAACACATAAACCAGTGGTTTTTAGATCCAGCTGCACATTAGAAATCACTGAGCGATACTTTGAAAAAATGTCTATGTCCCAGTCTCACCCCAGACTAATTAAATCAGAACCAGCTAGGGTTGGAACCCACTGACGGAAACAAATTATAGTAAAAGGGACTGTCAGGTAGTGCTGAGGGTTGTGATGGATTAAAATAGAAGCAGGTTGAATGATAGAGACTATGCACATGAGGATGGTGGTAACGGGAAGTTCACTTTTGTTGGGTAATCCCTGGACGCCCTTCTGAAGAGGTGACATTTGAGTTGACCCCTAAATAATGGTGAAGAGTCAGCCATGTGAAGGGCTTTGGGGGACAGGGAAGGTTTCAAGCAGAAGGTACAGGTGGGTGGCTTTCTGAAATAAGGATGAGGTGAAATTTCAGAGAAAATATGGCCACCTTCACATACCTCTACTATAATGTACATAATATGTCTTTTCTCAACAGAAAGCAGCTTTTCAATTAAACTTGGTGGACCCCAAATTCAGAACACTGTTGACCCCTTGGTCTGAGTTGGATTTTATTTAGATTAAATTGATTTACACCATCATGAAAATTACTCCATTTAATTACATTTTTTTCTACACTGCAGTCAACACTGCAGTGCTTATTGTCTGAATTAAATACCATTCTTATTGTTTAAAATAACCTTACATACTTGATGCTATCTTTCAGATGAATCAAGAAGAGAAGGCAATGACTTCTGCCCTTAATTCTATTTGGGGGAACCAGGGAAGACCTCACAGAGCAATCATTAAAATCAGACAGAGTAAAACACTAACTCATTTGAATGAATGAAGATCAACATGTTTCAAGAATCAAGTTGAGAACTAGCATTTGTTGATCATTCAGTTTGTCCTGGATGCTTTATATACATTATTGTTTTCAGCTAGTTTTAAAAATAACCCTATGAGATGAGGACAGTATTTTTCTATCAGGATACTTTTGGCTGCTGGTAAAAGAATGCTCTACCAAAATGGCTTAAAAAATAGGAAATTCATCTCAAGACCCCCTCAAAGGAGGGTAGCTCCAGAGTTAGTTATTTAGTTTAGTAGCTGGATAATGTCCTTAGCAATCTGAATTCTTTTCTTCCTTCCACTCTGACAACCTCAGCAGGTTGAGTGACACTCTCAGGCCAGCTCCCCTCACTGTGCGGAGATGGCTGCTACCATTTTGGAATTGCAGGCAGACCTCAGTATGTAGAGTCATAGTAGAGGGGCTAATGTCTTCTCACGTGGCTCTTTTTAAAGTTACAGAAAAACTGTCTCCAGCAGATTTCCCCTCCTGACTCATATGCCTTATGTATTAGTGACTAGGTAGACAGAACCACTGTGGTGGGCTAATTTGAGAGTTTCCTCCTGAGGCCATGGAGTAGTCCAGCCTCTGTGAAGAACGTGGTCACCAGACCCTAGAAAAAAGGGTCTGCTTATATTAGCCTGGAAGAAGGGGTTAGTGGTTAGTGGGTAGGCAGTCAATAGAGCCCAACACCATGATTATTTCTATTTTATAAGTGAGGATATAAAGGCTATAAAGGTAAGATGTCTTACCCAAATCACACAGCTTTGAATTGAACAGAGTTTCCAAGAATTTCTCTTTGAGAAAAACAAGCACAGATGCAAAAATAAAAAAATTGTTCTTGTTGGTGGTGATGATGTAGGTAGGGTCAGAGAAAGAATTCTGGAGGAAAATGGAAGGACTGAAGTGAGACAAAGAATAACCTTTTAAACAAAATATTCCAGAAAGAAATATACCAATTCTTATAAAGCAGTAAGAATGGCATTTAATTTAGATAACCAGCCCTGCATTTCTGCATTATAGAAAATATATATAATTAAATTGAGTTTTCTTGACTGGTCATTTAAATCAATTTGGTCTATATAAACATCTACCCTGGGCCAAGTAATGAGCTAGAGATGTCAAGGGTTCTGTGTATGATGTCTGTCGAACTTAAATGAAAACCTTGTTTTCTCTAGAGAGACATGTATTTTGTTGATTATAGCACCTGTAAGAGAAGAATGAATAATCTGTGCAGATTTCTGGTTATGAGTTATTTAGAAAATAGGTTTCTACTTTCCAGCTCTGGAGACAAAGTATACAGTTCCATGATGGTTGCATTTTCTTTGTGGCTCTTACTTTCTGCTTTCGTACTGTACTTCAGAGGCTACATATGTAAGGCAGTGATAGTGAAAAAGGGAAATTTCAGTGAAATTGCCATCATTGCAGTGTTGTGACTGCTTGTCTTGAAGGCGTATTTCTGTGTGTTTTCATCATAACAGACTAAGCATTAATGGTAGGAGTACTTTTTCTGTAATAAATGATTGAGTGCCTCCTACTCTTAGATTTGCATTTTTAAACAGGAAAGTAAGTTAATTTCTAGGCTTTGCCAACACAGCTCTGTTTAAAGAGTATTTATCTGATTTGTGCAGAACCATATAAGAAAAATTTTGAAAAACTTTATCATCTTAGAGGCTTTTTTTTTTTTGGAGAACCGAATTGATCCTTTGTCATTTTTTTAAACCTCATGAATTATGGTTGTGTTTAGGTAATATTGTTGTGTATGGGCATTAAACCAGTACACTGACAGTTTTATAATTTTTTTTTCCTTCGGGGAAAAAGATTGATACTGAATAGCTCTACCACTTTTTAAATTAAAATAAGAAAAATTTAAGTAAGAAAAGATGAAAATTCTTAGGCAAATAAAGGTCCAACTAGTTTCTTATTCTATGTCTTAAAATAATCCTAAAATATTACAGTGCAGAAAAATAATATTCTAAGACTTAACGCACAGGAGAGCATAGTAGTTAAAGGACATTGGTTTGGAGTCAGAATCACTTGGGCAAGTTGCTTAAACTTTTTATGCCTCAGTTTCTTCATCTATACAATGAGAAATAATGATGATACCTACTTCATAAAATTGTCAGAAAATTATATAATACATGTAAAATGTTTATCATGGTGCCTGAATTATAGTAATTATTCAAGAAGTATAATTATTATCAATGTAATTGTTACTGTTACAAGTCTGCAGCAGGGTATCTTTTTTTCTATCCAAAGGATTCTTACCAAATTCTGCAGAAGTGATTATTGTGGCCCAGCATGAATCACAGGTGCTCAGACCTTGAAGAATCGCCTAAGGAAGCCTATTTCCCTGGGATAGTCAGATGTCTATATTTTGGCTTAGTTAAGTGTTAGTCTCAGGTTTGCATTATTTGTTCAGGAGTCCATGTGCTTAGCCATAAATATTTCCAGTTTTCCTTTCCAGCTCAAGATAGGCTTACACTTCCCAGGCTGTGTTGGTTAGGTGTGGCCATGCACCTTGGCCAGTGAAACATGAGCAGAAGTAATGTGCATCACTTCCAGGAAGAAGCTGTCACCAGGATGTCGCACATTCCTTGGCAATCGGCAGTGTTTGAAGGACAGAAATGGTCTCTACACTCTTAAGCCTGGGTCCTACAGACAAGACAACACAAAGAAAGTCTCTCTACCAGCCTGCAATGGACATGGAGTTAGAGTGAGAAATAAACTTTGCTGTCTTAAGCCAGAGATTTTTTGAGTTATAACCCAGCCTATACTGACTGAAACACTCTGGTTTTCCCTTCAAACTCTAGAGAAAATATATTGTATTGGTAACAATACAAAAAAATGTGTAGCAATTTGGAGATAGTGATTTTAAATGACTATTTTGTGTGTGTACATAATATATTGTATGTTAGCCTCAAGTGATTTAGGTGAAATAGATTTATGTAAATAATTTCCATTGAAATTTCTTTTAAAATAAGGTTTTTTTTCTACCTAACAGAGAGGAAATCAACATTCTAAAATTACCAACATATGTGTTCTTTTCTTGGGGCGGGGGTGCTGTTGAGGGAGTCAACTGTGATACCACAGTCAGGACTCTGAATTTCAGGCCTGATATAATGAGTAATGTTCCCTCTCGCTGAGAGCTTTCCCCTGAATGGTACCTTGTGAAGCAAAGGAGCTTTCCGAGAGAACCCGATGCACGGGGCCATGCCCATGGCATCTATCTCCAGTGAGAAAATGGTCTTCCCCAAGCCCTGTTGTGATGTGCCAGTTATAAATAATGGTGCTCAGTAAACAGAAGGTCTTAAATAAAAGTTATTGACTAAATGAATGGAAGTAGTCCACAGTTCTTCCAAACGTCTGGACTCTTTCATGTTTACATTTTTAAAATAAATGTCTTTATTTTGGATGTTGGTTTAGAAACATCTTCGTATGAAGACTTACATTTATTCTTTTGTAATACTTTACATGTGAACATGTACCCACAGATTTAGGCTACTTTATTTGATATTTTTCACTACAGATTTTATTTCACCTGATTATTTCATTTGGGTCTCTAAAACTACATTATGAAATACCTTAATTATTTAAATTAGGAACAGATTAATTATCTCCAGTGTACAAACTCAAATTAATTTCATTATAAACCTGAGGTTTAAATTGATTAATCTTGGAGTGTTTAAGGAACCAGGTGGTTTTTTTTCCACCCTTAAGGAGAAGGGCATATTCGATGTGATGGCTCTCTCTCTCCATTGTACCAGTTATGCTAATAGGCGCAAGAAATTTGCAAGAAAACTTTGGGATGGATTTTATAAGCCAGCCAGAAACCTGTGTGTCTGGGGCTTCTAGGGGAACAATCTGTGAGTCATTTTAAAAAACAAACACACTCATAATCACAGTGCATGTTGTTACCATGGTAATTAGGCCTGTCGAGTTGGCTTGCTTATGTTCCCGCAGAGGGAAAAGGGGGAGAGAGAAACTGAGAATTCAGAGCTTTGACTGTCAGTTTCAATTTGCCTATTGCAGGAGAGAGTTAAAGGGTTTCTTGAGAATACACTGGCACAGTCATTTTGAGAGGGAAGTGAAGAAACTCTGGCATCCTGCCTTGGTTACGGAATATAAATTAGCCATATTATTGTTGGCTATCATGGTTCACAGGGGAGAAAAGGACCATTTGGCGGGCTCTTGGGAGGAAGGGGGAAAATACTTTCTTTATCTGATATATGATTGCATATAAGTCTCTTGAGTTCAACCTCATGAATTGTCGTGTGTGCCTGTGCACAAGGCTTTATCTAAAAGGCGCCAAATGCTGCTGGCATAACATTATTGCAGATTTAAATGATCCTCAGTGTATTATTCTAATATGGTTAGAGACCAGTTTTAATGAAGCCATTGTTTTGGATCTGATTTCCGAGTAGACCAGGTACTTTCTCTCTATTTTGTGGACTAGGTATGACTCCTTTATCTTGGATAGTCATCTATAATGCAGACCTATGGGACACAAAGGAGACCAGGGAGCTCTTGTGAGCTCTGCCAAATCTGTTCCCACTCCAGGGGAAAATAAAATCAGAGCATATACTTGGTAGTTCTTGGGCCAGTGGAATGTAGGAGTGATCCATTATGATTCTATATGAAGAACAAACAGCACCCTTAAAGTACAGGTAGGAGTGCACTTATAAAGCTGTTTTTAGGACTGTTTCTAAATTCACTTTCAGAAGCCTGTGTATCCTCTTAAATGGATAATTATAATATGTTGACTAAAGTTTTGTATAGCTCAACCAGATTTTAAAGCAGGTTTTATTTAGAATTGAAACAACTTTTCCTTATTAAAACTCTTTTTCAAAAGGCTTAAAATAAAGTACCATGAGGTGTGATTAAAGTGTTATACAAACTCAGAGAGTTTGTTGTGTATGATGTGTGCCCTGGCATGTGATATAATAACTACTTTTAAACTATAGAATTCGTTTTTCCTCTTATATGTGGAAAAAAGGCACATGTTGCCTAAACTTCATTCTGTGTTTAATTTATCTAACATTAGTAAACAAAGCTTAACCTAAATTTTTTTCCTGATCATCAAAGTAATTTATGCTGATTATTAAAAATCTAGAAAATATGGAAAATTATAAATAAAAAATAAGAATAGCCCTGTCCATTAATTAAATTCTTGGTTAAACTGCATGTAACAGAGACCTGATTTCATAGTGGCTGACAGAAGGTAGAAGTTACCTTTCTTTAACGTAACAATCCAGAGGTGGGTAGCCCAGGACTGGTAAGGTAGCCCTGCTCCACAAGATCACGGAGGGACCCAGGCTCCTTCTCTCATGTCGTTCCATCATTTCTGTCATGTGTCTCTTGCTTTCATTGTCTAAGGTGGCTTGCCATAAGGGCCCCACTATAACCAGCAGGAAAGAAGAAAGTTGGAAGGGGAGGGTGTGATCCAAAAATTACACAAATCACTTTTGATGTCTTCCTACTGGAGTTTGTCACATGGACACACACCTAGCAGCAAAGGAGGCTGGGAAGAGTAGCTGTTCTTGACGTGTATGTGCTTAGCTTAGCATTCTGTTAAAAGCATTTCTGTTAAAAGAAAAGGAGAACAGATATTTGGGGCATATCTAGCAATTTCTGCCACTTCCATTATCCTATAAAACAGAGATAATATACCATTTACATTTTGATGTGTTTTCTTTCAGGCTTTTTCTAGAAAAATACATACCAAAAAGATATTATGGATGATGTATACCAGAAAATATTGTGTGTACATAATATTTGTCATATATTAACATATATGCATGATACATTAGAAAAATATATTAAAATATTGAAAATATATATTGGAAAAATGCATATATGTAAATATATATTAGAAAATTAGTCGAGGTCACGCTATATAACATTTTCTTCTCTTTTCATGTTATATCATGTGCATTTTTCTAATTTGTTAAATCTTTTGTATTTATTGTTTTAAAGTTCTATTAGGTAGAGTTTCTGTTTTACTTAATAGGTTGTATTATTGGTATTTACACTATTTCTACCACCTTGGTTATCATTCTTTGTCTACATTTTGGATTTTTCATGGTTAAAGTCAAAGAGTGGCATCTTTAAAACAATGATTGAGAGCATATTTGAATCTCTTGATAAATAGTGCCAAACTGCTTTCTGGAGAGGTTATACCAGTTTACATATGCTAGCACCAATAATGTATGAGAGGGCTGGACTCAGAGCACCCTTGAACAGGCTTATTTTGCAAGTCCTATCTAGTCATTGTTATCCCTAGGGTTCATTGTTCATTCTCTAAAAATAGGTTGTTTTTTGCCCTTGGCTTTTTTTTTTTTCTTTTTGCTGTCATTAATCATGAGATGATTGTTTTCTAATAACTTTAGCCCATTTCAAAACATATTACCACTAACAGTCGTCTGGGAACATAATTGGTTGGGTTGAGATTGTAGCACACATGCCAGTCTCAAGCAACTCGAGATTGCCAGAGGTACTGCGTTCACTTGGTCCCAGGACCCAATGTGAATTTGAGTCCCATCCTTAATCATTATACTCTAGATGTGAGATATCGCTTTGTTTTGAAACACAACAAAATAGGAACGGTGAAGTGTTTCTTGAGGCTTTGGTAATTCCCTTTCAGCTGGGTGCTCTGTAGCTTTTCAGGAATAAAGAAGCTCCCTCCTCTGCATAAGAACTTTCTTAGATATGAACCACACTAGGTATCAAACAAAATTAGGCCAACTCTGTTCAACATCCACATAGGGCATCAGTGGCTGAGGGTATTGGTGTCTTTCTACTTCTTTTTTATTTTTAGAGACAGAGTCTTACTCTGTCACCCAGGTTGGAGTGCAGTGGCATGATCATAGATCACTGCAATCTGAGCGAGGGTGATTGCAATCTGCAATCACCACTCCTGGGCTCAAGTGATCCTCCCTAGTAGCTGGAATTATAAGTGTGTGCCACCATGCCTAGCTAATTTTTAAATTTTTTTTGTATAGGCAGGATCTTGCTATATTGCCCAGGCTGGTCTTGAACTCCGGGTCTCAAGCGATCCTCCTGCCTCAGCCTCCCAAAGTGCTGGGATTACAGGTGTGAGCCACCTTGTCTGGCTGTCTTTCTACTTCTAAACAGCCTGTAGAAGCTTTGGATGCTAAAGATAACTGTTATAACCACTAACGCGCCCTTTCCATACTCTTCAAGGGCTAGATACACACAAAATGTATGTACTCCAACTCTGTCCCTAACACTTGGAGCAAGAGTGTGTTGGTCTCTGCCACTTTGGTCCTGCTAGGAGCAGAACAGCTTAGATCAGGAGAAAAGCTTGCTCTTATTCATCCCACTGGTTCACAGCCTCTGCCACCAAGAACTCTGCTTTCCCTCTGTTCCTAAGTGGGCTTTGTGTTTTCATGTCTTACTGCAGGGTGAGGAATTTCTCAAAGAAAGGGACTCCTATTTCACAAACCCATTTCTTAGCATTTCTTAATTTTGTTAACAAAATGTTTCCAGGCTCCAAAATGTAAACCTGTGAGACCCCCTGACCTTGCAACTACTATGCCTTTACCACCAACCCTAGTTTCAGAAACCTTCATTCTACTCACCCAGCTCTTACGTATCACGTTATATCTCCTTTTAAGAAATTCGTTTTCCTCTCTGCTTTCTCAACAGCCAGATCTGCCAGTGAGCCTCAGGCTTTGGGAACTAACGAGGTAAGAATTCTGAAATATTTTCTTCTGGAATCCCCTTGACTCTAACCAGAGCTTCAAGGAGAAAAAAAATGTTAAGTGGTCCCGTAGATGAAAGCAGTTAAACATGTGATGTTTTACTGGAAAGAAACAGTCATTGCATCTTTACCAATATTGACATGACCTCAGGATTTAAAGAAAAAAAATGGTTTACTTTAGTGATAGTTAAGATTGAATTTTCACCCAAAGGTTTTCCATTTTTCTTCTAAAAATCCGAGTTGGAGAGCCTTTGAGGTTGCTGCCTTAACAAAATGTGTCCCTGTGGCAGCAAACATGATTAGTGGGTTGCAGACATTGAGGATGTACGCTGTGCAGACAAAACCTCTGAGCAGACTAGATCAGAGAAGGGTAAACCCTGTTCTTAACAGATTGGTTGTAAACATCGTATGGGCTTTTCCAGCAACAACAACAACAACAACAAAAGGTCAATCTGCTGCTGGTGGGGTTTCTTCCTAAAGAAGCTTACTCAGCTTTTGGAACTAGCTAAGGCCATTGAATCTGGTTATAGAGTTGAAAGGTCACCATAATCCCGACACAGGTGATAATGTGTTTGCCCATCCCAACCAAGATACACAAGTTTCTTTTAGTCAATGACTTGATTCCCCCCACCCATTTTAAAATTTAACCTTATTATAAAAAATTTCAAGCATATACCAACGTAGAGAGAATAATATAATGAACCCCCACATCCCCATCACCCAATTTCAACAATTATCAGCTGATGGCCTGTTTCATTTATACCCCCACCCACTTCTCTTTCCCCATTGGATTATATGGCAGTTCGTTGAATTTGATTGTTGGGTTTTTAGTTATTTATGTAATTGTTTAGTGGCTACAGTAAAATGTTAATTAAAAAACTTACTCATAACCTGACTTAGTTTACTGAGGTTGGTCACTCAAGCATTTATTCATTTGGTAGGTATTTATTTAGCTTTTACTAGGTATCAAACCTTGCTCAGGGTAAGAGGATCAGTTTTCTTCAACTCACATGTACGAGGGCTTCAAATTTGGACTTTTGATATCTCCAAATGGGGTGATCTGTTAGAAATACACTGAAAGAATGAAAAAATGACCCCTATCATCCAAGTTTAATTGTTAAATGTAAACATTTAGAATCTGCCACAGTTTTTGAAACCCGTTTTTGACATTTCTTCACTTTTTTATCTACTGGGAATGTAGAAACACAGAACAAAAAAACAACCAACCCTCTGATGTACCTTCCTGTTTTCATCATAAATTCTCCTCCAGCGGTCTGCCTCCCTTTTAAGAATGGAAGCTCTGTGAGAGCAGGAATAATGTCTCACTTACTAACCATTTGCGGCCTCTAGCAAGGTGTCTGGCACTTGTTATATATTCAATAAAACTGTTGAATCAATAAACAAAAGAGTGAATGCCAGATACTGGGAATATGAAGATGAAAAACACACAGACCTCACCCTAGAGTTGCTCAGTCTCAGAGGAGAAAACCTTATAAAGAAAGAGGTACCGTGGTTGGTGTTGGTGAGGCGTGAGCAGGTGTTGTGGGTGCCGGAGGAGAGGACTAACTTGGCGAGTTTGGTGAGAAGCTTGATGGGCAAAGGGGCATTTGAGCTGTGACATGAGGTGCCATCAGTCAGAGAAGTAGGGAAAGGCGGCCCTCCATTCTACCAAATATTGCTAATAATGAAAACTGTTTTACAAGTATCTGATGTTCTTTGTCTAATGTTTGTGTTGATTTCTTTCATGCTCCTAAATGTGCTGAAAGTTTTCAAGTCAGTCCAAGCAGAGTTTCTCAATGGGGGTTGCTTTGACAGTTCTTCACTGTGCTCTTTGGTATCCTGTTCTTGGCTCACAAAAGGCTTGTGGCATCTTCCAGTTGCTATGACATTCAGACGCCCTAGGGAGACATTAAGAACTACTGTGTCTTAGTGTACAACCTTAAAAAGGTTATTTGGCATTTTCCACTTTCATCTAAAAGCATTTTTCCTTCATACAAAATTACGGGTTTCGGTCATGCTTGGTGGCTCCTTATGTAAGTCATCTCTGTAATAACAAACTAAAGCAAGAAACTAAACAAAGTAGACAAGTAAAAGGAGGTATTGTTTGTACTGTCAGAGGGATTTTAAATATATTTGGTCTAGTACTAAATTTATTTTTTTTAGGTCTACACAGAGAAACAAATTAGGTAATGATCAAATATTGAGGTTTAAAGCAAAATACTACTAAGGCATCATGCAAATTAAAAGCAGCAGTGCTGAAAGATGTATTAGTTTTCTATTGCTGCTGTAACAAATTATTACAAACTTAGTGGCTTAAAGCAGTACAAATTTATTATAGTTCTGTAGAGATCTCACTGGGCTAAAAGCAAAGTATCAACAGGGTGCATTCTTTTCTGGAGGCTCTAGTGGGGAATTCATTTCCTTGCCTTTTACAGCTTCTAGAGGTCCCCTTCCTCCATCTTCAAAGCCAGCAACATTGCATTTCTGTGTGTCTTTTTACCATAGACACTTCTTCTATCTCTGAACTCAGCCAGGAAAGGTTCTCTGATTTTTAAGGTCCCCACGGGATAAGACTGGGTGCACCTGGATAAGCCAGACTAATCTCCCCCTCACAAGGTCCTTAATTTAATCACATCTTCCAAGTCCCTTTATTGAGGTAAAGTTATATATTAATATTTACAGTTTCCAAGGATTAGGACATGGATATATTTGAAGGCTATTATTTGCCTACTATAAAGTAAAAGAGATTAATTCTTTAGAAAGGTAGAAATGCTTCAGGTGGCAGAGATAGGACTAGCTAACATTATTAATATCAGATTAAGAAGGTTTAGGATTCTGAAGTAGATGAAGCTAATTTTTGTCTTGACTCTGCAGTTCTCATTTTGTAGGTCCAGTTACCAAAGGCTTTTGGTTTTCTTGGAGTACTTGGCATTGGATCAAGTGGACAGGTTGAAGTCCAATGGCCCTGTTTTGGCCAGACTTTCTGGGACTATAGGTGTGCTGCTTTTGGCGTTTTTCCAACTCTGGAGTGTTTGCCCACAGTTCACAGGTTCCAAGGTCTTTGAATAGGACCAAAGAAATGTGAGTTTTTATTTTACGCTGTTATGTCTGCCTGTCGTGTTATGTGTTATTTATTAGGCTTTAAAATGTGGAAATTGGAGGAAAAAATAACATAATATTTCAGAACTTCACTGTAGTGGTATTTATTATAGCCAATTTCCAGGTATGGTTTAATTTCCTCCATACATTAGGTAGATCATCCCCACAAAGTAAGAAACCACTTTGAAGACCTTCTTTGGACTGGAATGTGGCTGGAAATTTTTGGTGAAGATTTTAAATTTTTCAGCTATTTTTGTAGCAAGTCCTGTTTCAATCCACTTCTAGACACTACAGCATTGCAGATCTGCAGTCCAAACCTAGGGCTAGCAGGGCAACAAACTATCCTGATTTGCCCTAGGTTGAGGGGTTTCCTGGGACACAGGACTTCCAGTACTAAAACTGGGAGAATCCCTGGCAAATCAGGATAGCTGATCACCCAAGATGTCTAACAAAATGGCGCAACTATCATGCTGATGAATCATTAAAATATAAATTTTGATCGAACTAAACAATATAGATAACCCCCGAGGTTTGTGTTGGAAATGGTGGTAAATCCATCTGTATCCATATATACATGTTTGGCCAAACCAGCTTTAAAAAGCCAAAATAAAAAAAAACAAAAAAAAAAAAACCAAACCAAAACAACAACAGCAACAAAAACCCTAAGATTCAGAACTGAGAAGCAGCAGCTATATTTATGAAATCTCAAGATACAGTCTGCCCTTTCAGTTCTGCACTGTTACCAGCAGGCGCCTGCATGTTGCCTCTGATGCTGGAAGCTTTAATAACTTTGTTACTGAGATGACCACAGGACCTGGCTGAATCCTTTTGAGCATGTCAGCATGCATGGAAGTTATAAAACCCAAGTTTGCCAATGCAGCACAGAGCTCTCTTAGCTCTAATCTTGCCTTTTGTATAACAAATTGGACTTTTCCCCCCTAAGAGATAGCATACACTGTTCATGAAGAGATAAATATTAGGAAGACTATCTTGAACGGCCAAGGGGAGGGGATTGGAGTGCACAATGTCTTGGAGACCTATTCGGCTCTAAGAACTTGGTGCTTCTTGACCTCCCAGCGGCAGAGCATGAGCTACTTACCCCAATGTCAAGTCGTTGCATCTGGGTAAAGAGTCTTGTTCACCCTTTCCTTCCTGCTACCATAGTAACCTGTCCCATGTCATCCACAGCAAAGCCAGACTCAGGAACTGGGAATACCGAAGGTCCCAGGGCCTCATCCTTTACATTTCTGTGGCTTTTTAAAAGAGATTTTTATTCTCTAAATCATTGGTACTAAGCAAAGGGAGCTATAATTGTACTTGAAATAGCAATAAATTAGCTTCCTCAGAATAAGCATTTGACTTTAAGGAGCTGGCAGGCTTCCTTTTTTTTTTTTTTAATAATCGTTTCCTATCTTCCAAACTTTCCTAGTTAGTAAATCCAGAGAATTTTTTTTCAAGTCTATTTTTTTCCCCCAAAAATCATTTAGCACCATCAATCATTGAGGTAGGATCTAGCTTTCTGATGAGGATAGGTCCCAGACAGAATTGTGAATTATTTTGATTTTTCTCCTCAATCTCTTTTTGGGTTCCTTCCTTCTAGGACTTTTAATCCTGGTTGCATTTTGCTAAGACTAACTTCATTTCAGCTTTAAATCTCTACTGGTTTTTGTGAATCAACAAGTTCCAGAAGAAATGAAAACAGATCAAATCCTTATGCTATAATTTAAACTCAGATTCTTTTATTCTTTTCCAAAGAGAAATTAGAGAGTAAATGTAAATAAGAGATCAAAATAACTACTTTTCTAAGTCTTCCTTTTGGGGTGATAGAAATGTCTTGGAACCAGATAGAGGTGATAGTTATGTGACATTGTGAATGTACTAAATGCCATTGAATTGTACACTTTAAAATGGTTAATGGTTAATTTTATATGTGGATTTTACCTCAAAAACAAAATGATGATTGAACTTCAAGAGGAAAAGAAAAAAAGACTGCTTCTCCCTACCTTCAATTTCTGGAAGAAGTCTACATCCCTTTTAATACATTCATGTTAAATTTCTAGACCAAATTGTTATTCTATTCTGTTCGATTACTGGGAGAAGATATTTGGATTAAAAGTGTCTGCACGACAGAACTAATGAGGAAAATCTCAAAAGGATGAAAGAGGAACATCTCTGATGGTTAAGACATTAGTTGTTCATTCTTAAGATGTGTAGTTTCTGTTACTAGCTTATAGACTGGCCTATACTTTACGGAGTTGATCACAATCAAAATTTGTTTTTTAAGTTAAAGAATTTAAAACACTGGACTTTCCTCCACCTATCAGGGGATAGAAGTCATATCAGCTAGGTTGGAAAGTTTTTTAATAGCCTATAGTAACAGACTGCAATTGGTAATGATAAACTAGAAAGAGCCCAGATGTGATAACTTTAATGAAATGTGAGCAAGGTAACAAATGTCATATATAGAAATGTTATTATTAAAATATCTCCCTAAGACATCCCGAAAGGCCATTAACTGCTAGGGATTTGTTTCAAGGGATGACTGTTTAGGGGTTCGCAAACAACCCTTCATTTAATTATGAAACTTAGAGCTTTGAATTTCTTCTAGATTTAGAGGCAACCATTTTAACCTTTCTACAGAGATGTAACTAGGCAACCAGTATAGCACTTAACCAGTGCATAGCATCCAAACTTTATAGCTATTGCATCATTTTTAAAAAATACTATTTAAATCTCTCTTTTAGCTTTGGCATATGCTGCCATGTAACCTTTAATTTCTTAGAAAATATCATGCAAATCCTCAGCTGTAAAATGGTATGGTTCCTAGAAGCCCAGCATCCTATGATTTTAATAAGGAAGTGTGCCTGTAAGAACAGTAATAGCATTGAGAGTTAGCCACATGCACTGTGTTTTCTAATTGGGAATTAAGAAGGTAGATTTCATTTTCGGAGTGTGAATTTGTGAGAGTTTGAAACCATATCCTCAGCAGGTGGTAATGCACATTTCTTGTAATGCAATTCATGGGATATATACATTTGGAGTGATAGAAATGTCCTCGAACCAGATAGAGGTGGTAGTTGCACAGAGATGAAAACTAGGTTCTATTTCAGTGAAGTTGATTTTACTTTGCTGATTAGGTGATAACTAGAAATATCTAGTTTGATCAATAAGCAAGAATTTATTGAAAGCTTTTTGTGTGCCAGGTACTATACTAGGTATATGCTATATTCATTTTCTATGATAAATATACTTGTAATTTTTTAAACTAATTTTTGTATTATGAAAGGAATATATGTGAAAGACTTAAAAATTCAAGGAGTAGAGACAGACATAAATGAAAAATAAAAGTTTCCCACCAAATTCTAGCTTCACTCTCTGGAGGTAACCACTGTTGATAGTTTCTTGTGTGATCTTCCAGAAATTTTCCATCTCTCAGTTAATGGGTATTGAAAGGGTGAGTGTGGTAAGTGCCATTGAACCATCTGTTCATAAGCGTCTCTGAGCTAAGTTTTGAATTTCGAGACACTGTTTGATGCTTCTTTTTGAAATGTGCCTTTTAAAACTGAAAGAGTGGAAAATGTCAGAACCAAAGTGATGCTAATAGAGAGGGCTGGTGGTAGCGAGAACTACAACTGAAGAATGTTAATGTGGAATTTTAGCCTCGTAACATTTATATAGGGAACTTGAGTAATAAACCTTAATGCGGTTCCGTGATGATTTCCAAAGTCATCTGGAGTACTGTTATCTCTTTTCATCCTTCTGATGACCCTGTGACACGGGAGTTGTTTACAAAGGAGGAAGCTGTGGCTCCCGAGGTGAAGTAACTTGCCCGAGGCCGTACAGCTGACCAGTGACAGGATCAAGACTAAAATTGAGACTTTTCCGAGTTTTGGTCTTGAGCCAACCCTCATCGGTAACCGTGAAGAGGGGACAAGCACAGGCTCCCTCTGTGCCTCCCGCAGTGAATGGCTGTGAAGTGAAGGCGTTGGGTGCAGTGGGGAGATACCGTAGTTATTTCGATTGTGCCCTTTGGGCAAGTTATTGAAGGCTGTATGTTCAAACTCCTCACAGTTTCCCCAGTGGCTGTTCTGTTCTCGTTTTGTTTGGTCGGTTGGTCAATATTGGCCGCAGGACTGGGAACTTGACCCAAGCTGAGGAAGCCATAGTATTTCATCCCCAGATCATAGGTGTTGGTTCAGAGGGTGGGCATGCAACCAGCAGGAGCCAGTAGGTTCTTCCTCTGGAATTTTCCAACTCAAGTTGAGGAAGGAGAGTTCCCATTCCTTTCTGGTTTCAAGGCAGTAAGAATCATGTGAGGCCACGTTTCAGTCTGCTGAGAGAATGAAGTCCAATGGACAGAAGAGAAGAGAGAGAGAGAGGGAGGGAGGGAAGGGGAGGGAGAGAAAGGAAGAGAGCATCTAGTAACAGGTGGAGTCCACAAATCCAGTCGATATGAGCCAATACATTTCCATTTTTTGCCTAAGCTACTATCAAGTTGCTACTATTAATAGAAGAGTCTTGACTAATATGCCAGGCCTTAGTTTTCACATCTGTAAAATGGGATGTAATATTTGTCCTGACTATATCTGAACTGCTGTAAGCATCAGTTGAGATAATGAATAGGAAAGCACTTTGTATTATAAATTATAAAATATGGCACAAATGTAATATGGTATTATTCATATGTCACATTGAGTTAGAAAAAGTTGAGAGAATGAAATTACCACTCATCTGGAAAATAAGAAGTGAGAGCTAAAAGCCCTCTGATGTTATGCAGAACTAAATGAAAGCTGCCAGAGTTCCCCAGATTTCCTTTTCAGATCTCCTTTCAAATACTCTAAAGTTGTGATAGATACCCAGGATGAATACAAGGATAGATCTTACCTTACTCTTTATAGCTCAGGATAATTCAATGGGTTTCTCTTTTCTAAATTCTGCTCTATTCTATTACAAATATATGCACATACAATAACACAAACCAAACAAAAAAATAAAGCATCATATTAACATTTTAACATTTTAGTGTTTTCACTTAAAAGAGCTTTACAGATTCATGCTAAATAACATTTTGGCTTCATCAAAGAAAAATCACTGAAGAAAATAAATCTTTAAAGTAGCTGTTCTAGTTATACTTCATTTGGGAATGATATAGTTGAGGTTATTCTAGGGGTAGGAGGTTAGTTGTTTGGGGCTTAGATAGATCAAAATCCATCTTTTCCTTAATGGACTTATATCCTTGATATTTGCTTTAAGTAATCAAACTCTACTTGAGATTATAATTTATTCATGACACAAGAAGCATGACTTTACTTTTATAGCATTTTTCACTATATATGATAATACCTCTCAATGAGGGAAAACAGATGGTATCTCTCTGAAATCTTTGATTTGCCATTTATGCAGTTTTTATTGTAACAAACATCTTTCTTTATATTTGATAATTAGAAACCCCAAAAGTGGCTTAAAGCTTCAATATAGGTAGAATACCATATGCAAAATGGTTGAAGGCACCATGGAAATATGATTTATAAGCATGAAGAAGCATGATATATCAACCTGGAAATGATTTGCATTTCTCACATTTTAAAGTCTGCGAAATATATCTACCACCCTCAATGTTCTCATAAGTGCGCGTGAATTGCCTTCTCCTTACCCAAGTGCTAGTGCACATTGACATGAGGTTGAATCGTGCTGTTTGACCACTTCCCCCAACACCTCACCTAGCCATTGTTTATCTTTGCCTGGGCTTGGCGTCAACTCCATGAGTGTCAGTGTTTCATATAAACGAGGATGTGGAATAAGTTCATATTCTGATTAAGCTATACTCTTAGCCCTCAGAAAATGTCAGCTGTATTGGAAACAATTGGCATCCTTAAACTGGTTAATTTCAGGAGAGCATAATAAAAAGAATGCTTCCACGGATATGGGCAGAGTATAGGGAAACTGCCAAAGAGAGTACAGTTCTCCAGGGCTCCTTTACCATCCTTGGGCCTGAGAGATGAGAGCAGTGAGGAGAGGACCTCCTGAGTGGAGCTGTGGCCCCAGGAAAGGTTATAGCTAGATTATGACAGCCCTGTAGATGTACAGCCCAGGAAACGAATACCCTGAGTGGATCTCCCTCTCCCTCTAATTTCTTGCCTATGCTCCCCGTTGGTCAAACCCAACTGGAAAGCAAACAGCCAGGAAGGCTGCTACTGAGTCCACATAGTTTAATCTCTTGGAGTATGCAGCCATGTAGAACAGAATGGAGAATGGATTTGGATGGGGAAATGGGAGATATCCAGCACTGTTAACCTTCATTATAAAAGTCTTACATGAAAGAAATGCAGCATTTCCCCCACCCTCCAAAATATAGCTATCTTACAAAAAAAATTATTTAACCAACTTTCACATTTTCATTAATTTTACTTAGTCAAGGTCATAGCCCGTGTTCAAATGGACCCAAATACAATGGTAGCATTTGGACAGAGTTCAGTTGTTTTTGCCATGAAAGATGATCTGGAGGAGGTCCACAGAGGGAGGAACCCATCCTCATGCTTGCTCTTTTTAGAGATGGGATGGCAACCTTGACTAGTAGTTGAAGTTTGCTGCAAAGAGTAGCTGGACACAGAGCCACTTTAGATAGCCCACATTCTTGGGCCTCCCGTGATCAAAAGAGTGACTGTCATCCCAAAGAAGTGCAATGCCTGGCTAGTGGGTTGAGTGGCCAACTTTTGGTTTTGTCCTGCTTGCTTTTAATATCAGATGAATTATTTTCATTCCTTTGACCAGGAACCAGGATTACTTGCCCTGATCTAATCTAGATTAACCACTCAGATCCACTGAAAATGAATGTATCACTGAATCAGACAAATCCCCATACTTGGAGAAGTAATTTGTGGAAGCACAAAATGATAAGCAAAAGAAAATAAATGTGGCCCCCTAAAATGTAAGTCTCTCCTGTGGACAAGAAAATTCCCTGACTTGGCAAACGCTGGGAAGGGTTGAGTCTGTAACAGGAACAGTGAGAGGCAGCATGGTGCAGAGAAAAAAGCATGGACTTTGCGGTTAAGACTAAGAGATCTCAGCAGAATACTGACTGTAACTGCTTTGGCATATTACTGAACTTTTTCAACCTCAAGTTTTCTCATGTATAAAATGATAATGGTTTGACTTGCTACAAAATTAATTGAAACCATATATGCAAAATGAAGGCAGTGTTTTCCACACAGTAGTCATGCAAATACTTTTTTCAGGATATATACACTTTTTAAAAACAGCTATATTGAAGTATGATTGACACACAAAAAACTGCACACATTTATTGTATGTGATTTGATAACTTTGGATATATTCACTTTTAAAAACATTATTTCTTGACAGCTTTATTGAGGTATAATTGACATACAATAAATGACACAAATTTAAAGTGTATGATTTGATGAATTTTGACTGAATACACCAGGAAACCATCACCACAATCAATATAATGAACATACCCATCCAGATGTTTCCTCATGCCCCAAGGTAATCATTCCCTTCATCCCCATCCCAGCATAATTGCATTGAGATACATCCATGTTGTATCTGTCAACCATTGATTCTTTTTGTTGTGAAGTAGTATTGTATTGGAGTGCCACAATATGTTTGTTTGCTCACCTATTGGTGGACATTACTCAATTATATCTTAATTCCTTTTCCCTTCTTCTTTCCTTATTAATAATATAAGAAAAAATTCTTATAGTTCTGTGTTACCACAGCTGACATATCCATTAACGACCTCCAGGAGTAGGACGGTTTACAAGAATTGGGTATAAATGGAGATATAACAGTAATTGTGTTTATTAATCTATGATTTAGCTATGCTTGAGTTCACAGCTGAAGTCCGGTTCCTTCTATTTCCTAGGCTTGCTTTTGTTTCTTACCATAAATAAGCAACCTGGAGGAAACCACCCAAATGTCCATCACCTGCTGAGTGGATAAACAAAATTGCTGTATATTCACATGATGGATTATTCAGCCATAAAAAGAAACAAAGTACTGATACATGCTACAACATGGATGAACTCTGAAAACATACTGAGTGAAAGAAACCAAATACAGCAGGCCACATATTATATGGTTCCATTTACTGAAATGTCTAGAATAGGCAAATCCAAAGAGACAGAAAGTAGATTAGTGGTTTCAGGGGCTGGAGGGAGGGAGGAAGGGGAAAGGGAAGGTGATTGCTAATGGATAAAGATTTTCTTTTTGGGGTGATGAAAATGTTCTGAAATTTGATAGTAGGGATGGATGCATAACTGAATATATTAAAAATCACTGAATTGTATACCTTAAAAGAGTGAGCTTTATGATATTTCATTATATCTCAATGAAGTTGTTATTTCATAAAATCAATCTGAAAAACTGTGCTTTGGAAAAAAACATTCAAGAGTGGCAATTTCTTTAATTTCCATTTTTTTGTTTGCTGCAGGGAAAATTTAAAGCCCTTTACCTCGTTGATTGTACTGGACCTGTATTTCCAGGTCTTGAGCACAAAGTGAAACTATTTAGCATTAAGAAGTAAAAATATGATATCTGCAAATAAATTGTAAGTTGTATTTGCAGATATGAGGTAGTTCAATATTATATTGTTTTGGTTTATTTGAGATGATAAAGTCCCTGTAGCTACTTTGACTTTTTTGTATTTTCCTTTCCTTTTAAAAATAGTATGCATTCAGGTTATCTAATCACTCTTTCCTCTAGCCTTACTTGGTTAACTAGATACAGGATATCCTGTCAGTAAAGCGTCTTAGCTAAATCAGATTATCTGACAAACTCCTATCAGCAGTAGATAGAACAGAGTGAGTAAAATAGAAGTTGAAATACTCAAAATAATCCTTGGAAAGGAAAATAATCCTTGGTTGCAGGCAGCTGTGGAGGATGGGAATAAGGACAGACTTCCTCCCTTTCTAATTGTCTTCCTTCACCTGGTGAAACATCGCCTTATTTAGAATGCTTTCAGCTGCTCTACTGCTGTGGTTCAGGACCAACAATGTAATATCTGGAAATAGAACTCCACCTGGTCTACTCCCAGTAAATCTGTGTTTCCTGGGTTCACATGATTTGTAGTTGAGAAAAGGCATTTTTTTTCCCTACTCTCAAAAATCTTACTAGCCAAGGTTTGAGTTTTGGTGTCATTTATTTTAAATCTTAAGGTGAATGAAAGCTATCGTTAACCCATGGTAAAAGTAAAACCAATATAACTCTACTCAGAAATGTTACCTTTGTTTTTTGCTGTAACATGGCAAGTTTTCCCAAGGCGACTTGAAAACTTTTATGTCAGAGTGTGTGTTTAGCTTGGGTTTTCTGTTATATTCTCTCTGGCTTCTGGTGTACTACAAAAAATTGCCGAACTTTCCATTTTACCCTGGCACTGGAAGAACGTGGCTCCCAGGGATGTTCCTTTCAGTATTACTCTAGAAATACATTCATTCACTTATGTATTAAGCATCTACAACATAAAGTATACCTGGAAGATGGGTAAATGGCTTCTCCAATAAGAGGATGAGCTTTGTAGGGGAAGAAAAATAATTTTTCTTCAACATTCATAGGTTCTGAGTCAGAATGGACCTCTGTAACAAAAGACAAATTAACCAGACAAAACAGAAGTTTATTAACATGCATATTTCATATATACATGGGGGACACCCAGGGAGCAAGTAGTTCTCAAAGAGATGGCTTTTGAATTCCAGCTTATAGAGCACCTCAACAAAGAACAGTAAATCTTTAGAGAAGTGAGAAGTCAATGAAAAAGGACTTTGAGTCTCTAGAGGCAGCAACTTGGGGGAAAGCAAATAAATGGCAAATAAAGGCTAGTTAGTAAAGCGTGCTAAAATAGATTCCTCTGGTACCATCTCCAGGCCATTAAGGGTTTAAAGTTGTGATCAGTGATTAACTTTTCTGTTACCTGGTAGAGGAGGAGGAGGGTGGGGGGTAGGATACCTTTTGTCTTTGTAAATCCATGTCCTGCTTTTAGGCTAATGGAGGGAGGGCAGAGAGCTTTCCTGCATCTGCCTCTTAATAGCCTTCAGCTCAATAGTCCTTTATATTTGGGGCTGGTATATTCTGGTCCCCTATAAATTCATAGGCATGAACCAACATACACGTAAATTCTTTGTGTATGTGTGTAACATATCGCACATCAAAAGAGTACATGCATGTACACACATATATATTAAAAGACTATTAATAAATGCACATACATTCTCCATCTTTTAAATATCACTTTTCAAAATTCCTGGTATCCCTTTCTCTAATTCCATCTTCTTTTTTCCTCCTTCCCAAAAAGCCATTATTTGGACTTTTTATTTATCATTCCTCTGCTTTTACTTACGTTGTTGAGTTTTACCTGTTTTTGAACTTTAAATAAATAGAATCATGTTTTTTCTCTGGCTTAGATTTTTACCCAACATTATGTTTTGAGATTCATCAGGGTGGTTATGCATAGCTGTAGTTCACTCATCTTCACTGGTATCCAGCATTAATTAGTGTATCATTATCGTTCTTCTACTGTATGAAATACACCCGCTTTATTCATTCTACCCATTTTGGGCTTTTGGGTTGTTTCCAGCTTTTTGCTCTGATGCACAATGCTCTCTGTGCATTCTGTGTATGTCCCCTAGTCCACATCCAGCAATTTTTCTAGGACGTTCACCTTGGAGTTCAGTTGCTAGGGAATGAGACATGCAAATGTTCAGCTTTACTAGGTTGACCATTAGTGATTGTACCAATTTAGTCTTCATTAGCAGTGTAAAGAGTTCCTGTTGCTCCACTTGTCAACAGTAAAGTGTTGACAAGTTAAGTGTTGAACTGAACTGTCATTCAGCTCTCTGAATTTTAATTTTTACTGGTTTTCTTGCAAATATATTCTGAAATTCTTTTTTTAAATAACAAAAAATTGGTTGGGTTTTCATTGTTAACTATCTTGGTGAAAGAGACAAGTAAATAAATTGGTTTTTGTTTATTAGATTCGATAAAGTTAAATGGGCCATTGAGGTAGGCTCTGCCCCTAGATACATGTTTTCAAGCAATAGCAAGCCTAAAAGTCTTTTTTCTTTAAATATTTTCTTTCTTAGGTATTTTTAATTTACATAAGTAACACATTCTTGTTTTTACAAGTAAAAAGCTATATAAAAAGACATTCATTTCTCCCCTTCCCCAGGTAACCAATGTTAGTGCTTTGGAGTGCATCATTGCATATTTTTCTTCATGCTCATAAATGTGTAATAAAAGTATGTTAAGTTGCAACTTATGAGATTGGTCAGTAGCAGTTGAATATCAGCAATTTCATATAGTTCAATCATGTACATTCATATCATATAGTTGTTTGGGGATTTTTCAAATATGAGTTAATGTGTAACTATGTTTCAGATGACAAATGTCACAGGTGTTCACCTAGCCCGTAGGTGTGGATCTAACTCATTCATGTTAATGATTGCATGGGGTTCACTCCATTGTCCTATGTGGAGCGACATTAACTGGGTCTCCCTTGGTTGTGGTTGTTTATTTTAACCAACCTGTCCTTATATACCAGTGTTTCACTCTGGTTTAATCCCAGCAGGGATATTGTTGATTTAAAGGGTACATGTTTCTTAAATTTTAAACTATATTGCTAGATTTCTTTCCCAAAAATGTTATAGCAATTCAGACTCCCATTAGCAAGTAGGAGAGGGCTACTCGTTTGTTATAGTCTAGTCATCACTGAGAATTACCACTTTATCGGATGAAGAACAATCTTCTATTTTAATTTGCATTCCCTTGAATTCTGACAAAGTTGAGCATATTTTCATTAATCTTTTCCATTTTATCTTCTGTGAATTGTGATTTTGTATCTTTTGCCCATGTCTCTATAAGGTTGACTCCTCCTTCGTTTTATAGAGAAGCTTAGTTTATTAGTGATAATTTGTCTGCTTTACATGACACAGTTATAATATTTATTTTCCAGTCTATAATTTTTCTTTGATATTTTTTTTTTTTGAAGACAGAGTCTCACTCTGTTGCCCAGGCAAGAGTGCCTTGGCGTCAGCCTAGCTCACAGCAACCTCACACTCCTGGGCTCAAGCGATCCTACTGCCTCAGCCTCCCAAGGAGCTGGGACTACAGGCATGTGCTACCATTCCTGGATAATTTTTTCTATATATTTTTAGCTGTCCAATTAATTTCTTTCTATTTTTTTGGTAGAGACAGGGTTTCGCTCTTGCTCAGGCTGGTCTCAAACTCCTGAGCTCAAACGATCCACCCAGCTCAGCCTCCCAGAGTGCTAGGGTTATAGGCGTGAGCCACTGCACCTGGCCCTCTTTGATTTTGTTTATTGTAGCTTTTGCCATACTTTTTTTTTTTTAGTATTTAGTGACATATGTCTTTTACTTTATGGCTTCTTGGCTTCTTGTCTTGGTTAGGACCATTTCCTCTATCCAAGTAATATAAATATCTTCCTTACTCTTCTAATATTTCTTAAAATACATTTTTTCACATGCATATATTAAATCCACCTGGAAAATATTTTTTATGTGGTGTGAGGTGTGAATATAACTTTATGTTCCTCCAAATAGCCAAGTCTAATGACACCATTTACTTTAAACACCCTCTTTTATCTACTGAATTAAAATGCCACCTTAGTCATATATTGTTTCCACATACACTTGGATCAATTTCTGTACCTTGTATTATATTTCCTGGATTTGTTTTCTATTCCTATGTCAATGTGATGCCATCTCGATGATAATAGTTTTGTTTTAGGTTTTAATATCTAAAAAGCAACTGAGTCCCATTTCACTCTTCTTCATCTTCAATATTTCTGATATTGTTTGACATTTATTTTTTACATAAAGTTTAAACTCATTTTATTACAGTCCAAAAAAAGAAAAACAACCATTGGAGATTCTAATTACAACTGCATTAAAATCATATATTGCTAGAAAGAATCAACTTTTTTTATATGCAGTTTTTTCCATCTGGAAACATGACTTTCAGTGCAAGTATTATTTTATATTCTTTAATAATATTTTATAGTAGTTTCAAATAGGTACCATAGCTTTCTTTTAAAATGTATTTCTCAGTATATAAGGAAGCTGGAAGTTTCGTAAAATGGCTGGTTGTATGATAAATGTAGAAATAAATAGCTTTTCTTCTCTTAATGCTAATACTTGTTCTGAGAATAAAATACAGAGGAGTCCCTAGTTCAGATCCCCAGAGACAGCTGCGATAAGCTGGACGGAAGGATGTTAAAGAAGAGCTTTGTGCCACTTGACCTCATTGCAGCTCTCCTACCATGGGTCAGCATTACTATGGATGCAGGCAGCACTCTGAGCTCTGTGTGATTAGGTATGTTCTAGATCAGCCATGATTTTGTTAAAAGTTAAATCCTCATAGGGGAAAATAATTATTTACATTTCAATTTTCTTTGAAGCATAGTTTTATCTGTTGGACAGAGGCCCATTTGAAGATAAAACCTCAAGATATAAGCTATTGGTAGATAGAGGAATCTTATTAACACTTATTGGAGGAATTTTTAATCAGTTATAAAAAAATCTAATACATTACTTCTGTACTTTTTTCTTAAGACTAAAATTTACAAGTAGAAATATTTTTGCCTCTGGGAAGCTAATGGCCTAAGTAGCAGTGTAGATAGCCCTCTTCACATTAAACCCATTAAAATACCAATGAAAATGTCTCAAACAAAAATCTTTGACAACAACTGCAATATCCAAAAAAACAAGTCAAAGAAGAAATTTTTAAAATAACCCAACTAATTTTTAAAAGTTGTAATTACAAAGAGCAAAACTGTAAAAGAATAGAAAAAAGAACAATAAACTTAAAAATTATCTGATGCAACTTTTGAGACAACTAAAAAGTCCCAAAAAAATATTCATCTATACTTTAAATGAGAAGAAAGAAGATGTAAAGCCAGGAAACAAAAGCCATGTAGTGTAACTGGAAATATCACAATTAACATTTCCAGAAGTAGTAAGGAAAAGAGTTTATATGGAGTACTACTAAATAGTTAATCATGAAAGCCTATTTATTAACTACAGAATCAAATTGAAAATTAAATGGCGTAAATAAACACATGTAAATAAGGCTGGACCAAATGATCTATTTCTAGAAAAGAGCACTGTGTTTTAACTTAACAATGATGGGGGTAGGTACTTGAACCAATATAGTAAGTAAATTTTAAAAATCAACAATTTAAGATAGAAAGTATTTCCAGAATTAATCAAAGACTTGGCCCATATATTGGGATATTAATCTGGAAACTAACATCCAGAGAAAGATGCCAAGACATTTCCCTATAGCTTTTTCAAATTTCAGTGAGGAAGAAATCTTAAAACATCTTGAAAGAAAGGCCAGATAACATTCCAAACACTGATTTCAGATGCAGCCAAAATTGAGATCGTGAACTCCCCAAGGAAATGAAATAACATCTGCAGCTCTCTTTGTGGAAAAAATTATCCAGGCAAGATGTCATTCATTGGGAAGGCTAAAGAAAGATTTTCACATATCCCACCAACCCTAAATAGTCACCAACCTTACACTTTGGGTCAAAAATAGGAATTTCTTCACACTGTGGCCACCTTATCAAGTCCTACTCTCAAGATGGAATACTAAAAACACTAGGAAGGATCAATGCATCTGACCATAGTCCCATTGCAAAGTAAAATTGTGATCTAAAACTTACAGGGAAGAGAAGAAAGGGACCAATTTTTAGGGAGTGTCTACTATTATCAAGTTCCTTTTAATACATTATTTCATTTAGTCTGTAAAAACCCTGGTAACACGATCCCCTAGTTTCAGATGGGAAAAGAGTCTCAAAGAGGTTAAGTAATTTGTTTTGTTAAGTAGTAGAGTCGGAATTTGAATATGTGTTTTTCTGACGCCCAAGTAAAATAGAAGTTTCAGAATAACAGACCCAAGACTGAGAATGAGATGAGATCAGGAAGGACTAAAACCGATAGCTCAAATGGTCTTTTCTACCCACAGAAGGAAGCCCAAGAATTTTGAGTTTTATGATGACTATAACTAGAAGTCAACAGAAAAATGAATTTGATTTCATGGTTTGTGTGCGTGTATATGTGTGTACAGATTTGATGGAAGTAAAAATAATTTTACTTGATACTTTATTCCAAACATTTCAGAACAAAGAAGGAAGCGCATATATGGTGCTTAATTAATACCTATGCATTTAGAAAGTGAAATAAGGAATCGCAAAAATAAGAGAAAACGAAGAATGATAGATGGGCAAAATGTAACCATCATAATGAAATTAATATGCCACATAGAACAGATGCACTTAAAACAAAAGATCATATATTAAAATACAAGGCAGGATTATAACACATTAAGTAAACAAATCGTAAAGAAACAGAATAATATGCTATTGTTGAACATAAAGCAAAAAAAGATGAATATATGACTTATATAATGATGAAGGCCATCACAAATAAGTATGGGGAAAATGTGCTAAAAACAGAAGGAACAAACAAATAATGTTCCAATTCAATAGATGCCACTCTCTTCGGATGGCATCCTTTTTGCCACAATCCAGGAGTTAAAGTTGATTTATGAGGTATATTCCAAGAGCCCTCAGGGCCAGAGGTGAACTCCAGCCTTTTGAAATTTAGGAATATATGTTGTATAACTCCTGCTTTAATATTGCTAGCTACAGTTGGACAGTCTGGGTTCATCTGGACTGAGATGCAGTAGGATCGAACCATTCACTTATAGTCAGGAAATGTATGAGTTTCCTTGGCTCAATCGTATAGGGGAGGAAAGAGACTTCATGATGTCGGCAGCTGTAAAAGCGATGGCCCCTGTAGCTAATGAGAATGGAAACAGATGCAGGAGGCAAAGGAGGGTCCCAGGAATAAACTTGTGATATATTATAAAAAGAAAAATGTTAGAATTAAGAGGTGTCACTTGGGCAGGCTCTACAGATGGAACCAAGTTTCTAAACCAACACTTTAGTGGCAACTTCAAAAAAGGAGAGAGGGATTGAGAAATTTGATGAAAAAGTTATTAGGTGGATGAGTTAGTGATCAAATTCGCTTCCCAGGGACATAAACCTATCTGTAATGTTGCCTTTATTTCTGAGTAGATTACCAAATAGTTTAGGGTTCCTTCTCACCTGGTTCTGGGAGGGCAGGGAACTCTTTAGTGGAAGGCTAGGTGGAGGTGAACATGGCCAAGTAGACAGAGAATGTCACTGGCCCTGCCTTGTTGGAACCAGGGTCCCAGAGGGTTGTACCAGCTGCACGTTCCACAATGTGTTGAAGGAATAATGTTCTAAAACAAGGCAACAGGAAATATCAGCATAATACTAACATTCTTTTCGAGTCCTGACTTAAAATGAGATGGTTGGGAGACCAGAAAGTATGAAAGGTTCTCTATCAGCAGAGAGACCCTCTGGCCATGGATTTAACCTTCCCTGACTGTTCTCTGGAGGGTTCTTGCTTTCTGGGTATTGTTTTCCATTTGTTTTATTTTCCATATATGGCCTGGGCTTCTCAAGTGAAATGTTTGCATACTGCGGTTACCTATGTTAGAGACCATGGCTTCTAGTTTACAGATCTCATACTCTGAAAATTTTGGAGTGGCATTATTCCAGCTATTTCCCCAAGCTGCCTTTGAGGCTAATATTATTGCTTAAAAACGATTGTGAAATATTTAAATTACACAGGAAAGGACAGAGAATTTCTTTCTTTCTTAGTGGTTCTTTTGTATGACTTACAAGAGCAATTTTAAGGGTAGAAGCAGCCCCTTCGTTTAGATTTTTACTCCCTCTGACATGCATTTGGGTAGGTATAGGAAGGAATACCACAGGAAAAGATTGTTCTCAGAGCTCTTCACTTGTTTCCTCATCCGCATTTAGTAAAAGTGAAAGATACAAGTAACACAAAACAAAGCTAAAAAAGATCACTCATTAAAGAAAGAAAGAGAAAATTGTTAAAATAACAGTTCCAGCAAAAGCCCAGTGGAACAAACAAAACAGCCACAAAGGACCAGAGAAAGTTCTTTGTCTGAATTAAAAATAACTAAAAATGGTTGAGTGTGCACTGAATACAAATGTGCACTTCATTGCAGAGCCTGAAACCCTGTAACTTTGCACCCTCTGAGATGAGGGATGTCTGTACCACCTGCAGGGAAGAGCTTCCCAGCCAACTGCTCCTGGGGCCAAGGCGTTGTCCCCGTCTTCTTTGACAGTCACCTACAGCATGTCCACATTGTCAACATTCCCTTCATTGTTCCGGCTGCGATGCCATGAGGCTTGGTGGAAATCAAATAGGTTAGGGTGATCTACATCTCTATTAATAAAGACCTTAAGGTTTTAATATATTTGTCCTCCAGCAGCAGTGAAGAGAAATGGGGGGAAAGGAGGAAGGTCAGCTGTGATAAAATCTCCATATCTAATAGTGCCTTGCTGAGCTTTCTGGAAACCCATCTCTACTCTGGAAATGACCTTTAAGGATTTGTGGGTGTGTCCAAGTGTATGAGACTTTCCCTTTGAATTCTACCCCTATCTCTACGGCTTGCTTTTCTGGCCCGACCCCTTTCTGACAAATAGTTTGCTCTTGGGCTTGTTTGGGGAACTCAATTCTTTCCCCTCTCCCAGCCCATTTCTGCGCATCAACTCTTGACTGGCCTTGTCTCTGCTGGGTTCCAGCCTCTCTCCCACTGAAGCCATGACTCTCAACCAGCCCCTCCCTGGGGCTCCGTCCATCCCTCCCCCAGGCCTTCATTGGAACTGAAGTAAGAATGGTTCTGACCATAAGCAGAATTATGATTTATGTTCAGAATTGAGGGTAGAGAGAGGAAAATATATTTTTCTGTTTTGTTTAATGATGGCAAAATACCCATAACATAAAGTTTACCATCTCAACCGCTTTTAAGTGTACAGTTCGGTGGCATTAAGTACATTCACACTGTTGTGCAACCATCACCACCATCCTTCTACAGAACTCTTCTATCTGGCAAAATCAAAACTCTGTGCTGATTACACAATAGTTCCCCATGCTCCCCTCCCCTCAGCCTCCGGTACCATCATTCTAGCTTCTGTCTCTGTGAATTTGACTACTCTACATACCTGTAAGTGGAATCACACAGCATTTCTCTTTTTTTTATGACCGACTTATTTCACTTAGCATAACGTCTCCAATGTTCACCCATGTTATAGCATGTATCAGAATGTCCATGCTTTTTAAGGCTGAATAATACTGCATTGTAAGTATATACCATTTTTTATTGTTGTTGTTTATCCACTCACCCATCATGGACGCTTGGGTTGCTTCTACCTTTTAGCTGTTATGAATAATGCTACTGTGAACATGGTTGTACAAATATGTCTTCAAGACCCTGATTTCAATCCTTTTGGGTACATACTCACAGCTGGAATTGCTGGATCATGTGGTTCTATTTTTAATTTTTTTAGGAACCGTCATGCTGTTTTCCATAGCAGCTATACCATGTTACATTCTCAGCAACAATACACCAGGGTTCCAATTTTTCCATATCCTCTCCAATTACTTGTTATCTTCTTTTTTTTTTTTAAATAGTAGCCATTCTAATGGATATGAAGTGGTGTCTCATTGCCATTTCTATTTGCATTCCCTAATGACTAGTGATCTTGAGATCTTTTTATGTGCTTATTGATCATTTATATATCTTCTTTGAAGAAATGCTGATTCACATCCTTTTCCCATTTTTTTGAATTGGGTTGTTTGAGTTTTTGTTGTTGAGTTGTAACAGTTTTTTATAGGCCCTGGATCCTGTCAGATAAAGGATTTATAAATATTTTCTCCCATTCTCTGGGTTGCTTTTTGATTCTGTTGATTGTATCCCTCAATGCACAGAAGTTTTAAATTTTGATACAGTCGAATTTAATTATTTTTTGCTTTTGTTGCCTTTGGAAAATAAATGTTATTTTCTCAGACTCATAAGAAGTTATAAAAGTGTATCCTCTATCTGAACACATGAAAACTCTCGATAAGAACTGACAAATCAGAAATTGTGCTATTATATGTCAAATTCTATGAACATAGTACAACTGTTTACTATAGTGGTAATATAGAAAGTATATTTAAAATAATTTGGTCATACCTAACAGTACAAAGGAGAAATGTATTACTTTCAAGATTGTTACAGTCTTCATTCCTTTCTTCCCTGGAATTAAGATAACTGTTGGACAGAGATGAAAAGGAGTAGACAATGTTTGAGAATGGGAAGAAGGAAAAGGGCAGTGGCCTTTGGGAGCACCTGTAATCTGTCAGGGGACTTGAGGATATTATTTTATTAATGTCTCACAGTAGGCCTGAGAGGGAGACATTGCTGTTGGCATTTCCCAGTCTAAGCCTTGATATCTTGCCCAAAGTTACAGAGTCATCAAGCAGCAGGGATTGGGTGGGGACCTCAAAGCCTGTTTTTTTTTCCCCTAACCTATCACCATGTTAATTAATAGTTAACCAAGTCAGCAATTTCAACTGAAATATTGATGGGATACTTTCTGGAATGTAACAAACTTATTTTAAAACTAATTGGTAAGAATTAACTTTCAAACAAAGAAAAGGAAATAATCCAGGAGAATTAGCCCTACTAGATATTGAAAATGTCTTATAATATCTCACAATTCAAAATAGTGTGATGTAAAAATAGAAATTTAAAGATTATTGTGATGGAATAAAGAGCTTAAGAATAAACCTTCATATAAATATATAATACTCCAAATTTAAACAATTTACGGGAAAAAGTGACTCAATGTTTTATCAAGGCTGGGATTACTAGAGATCCACATTTAGAAAAAGTACTAGATCAGGTTTCATACTGGCCAGAAGTTTTGTTTGACCAAAGGGGTGTGTGTGTGTGTGTGTGTGTGTGTGTGTGTGTGTATGTGTATGTATGTATGTATTTGAATGCTTCTATTGGGACATCCGGGTTACAATTTCTCAGGGAATCTACCATTCCCTGTAATCGTAATCTTGTTAAATTTGTGTTTCTGTGCCTGCCTGGCCCCTTTGGCATTTAAGATTGTGACTCTTGATTTATACTCATTCTAGGTAAGTGATTCTCAAAATTGAGCAGGCATCAGAATCACCCAGAGGTCTTATTAAAACCCAGATTGCTGGACCCCAAACCCCAGAGTTTCTGCTTTGGTAGGTCTGGGATAGGGCCTCAAAACTTGCATTTCTAACAAGTTCCTAGATGAAGTGTAGTTCCTGGACCTGAGATAAGTACATAAATTGAGAGTAAACATTTAGAAACTTTTATACTTCTCAAAAACTTATGTTTTACAGAATAATCTGGGTTCTTTGGAATCTAATTAAAAAATTAGGTTTGCATTTTCTATGAATTTTTATTTTTTTTTAGTTATATATTTTTATTGGATTTTACAATAGTATTGGTCCACAAGGGATTAGAAATTTAAAGTAAATGAACAAAAAATGTGCACACAGGCCATGAATAATTTGCGAAGCACTGTCACCGGGTTCTCAACCAGCTGGCATTTCCCTTGGTGGAGGCACGTGACCTGAAGCAGGCCACAGCCTGCAGGCCCAGAAACTCGATCTAGCAGAAGAACCAGAATTGGTTTAAGTACAACGCAGACACACGCTGTCAGTCCCACAAAGAACGGGAATGTAAAACCACATGCCAATGCCAATTTATTCATTTACCATCAAAACTGAGACCACCAACTGATGGGTTATTCATGCTGGCCTGGCCAGTGAATCACTTCCCTGACAGGGAAACTAAATTTTATCCCAGAGATTACTTAGTGAGCATGGAAATGGGGGGCAAAAGAAAAATAGCACGTTACGTGGTTTGTATATTCGGTGACATTAGGCTGGGTATCTCCAGAAGATGTAGTCCCCAGTATACACTTGCCAAGTGGACCCCACCGTCTCCTGGTCAGTGCTTGGATGGATGGATATTTGCTTTTGAAACTTGCATTGCTGATCCATCAATTTCCCCTTCCTCACTGACATATGATGACAGTAATTCAGCCAAGTTACTGCTGTCAATCTAGTCAGCCTTGTCTGAAAGTTACTCTACTTCGACAATGTCTTTGCACATCTTCCGTGCAACCCATTGGGTTGTGATTGTCAGAGTCAGCTTTGAAACAGTGAAGAACGTGAATCTCATAGAGATACGTAACAAACACATGTCAAAGATCTAACTAACTCAGTAAAGGAAACAGTGAAAAACCTGATTTAAAGAACACAAGAGACCCAGTGTATAAAATCAATGAAAGAAAAAAATACTGAAATAAGATTGCCGAGTTAGATATAATACTGGTTAATGTCCTGTAGGGTAATAAAGCTATAACCTTTGGGGTTATTTTTTCATTCAAATAAGTTTCAACTCTACCAGACAAAAATAATTTGTAATTTATTAATCCTCTATAAGTGAACTTTTAACTTTACAGAGTCTGGGCCTTTTTATTATATTTTTTAAAAATGTTTTTCTCCTACAGTGTGAGATGAACCTGAGCTCTGGCATGATATTGGAAGAGCACATAGTAATGTTTCTGCTTCTGTGTGAGCTTTGGAAATTTTTTCTTAACAGGCTTAGTGGTTTTACTCCCAAAGAGCAATTCTGTTTGTTTCCATGATCTCTGGAAGAGAGTAGCGATGGGTCTAGGGGGCAGAGCAGA
This sequence comes from Avahi laniger, assembly GCA_963575035.1. Classification (NCBI taxonomy): domain Eukaryota; kingdom Metazoa; phylum Chordata; class Mammalia; order Primates; family Indriidae; genus Avahi; species Avahi laniger. The sequence goes on along the minus strand of CAUYSK010016255.1, from coordinate 11,927 downwards.
GAGAAACTTTCACCTTTCTAAGTTTTTTCCAACTGGAGTGACTTGGCCTTAATGATATTTTGGAAGTTCAATATTCATGATTGAATAAAAGTGACCATGTTCCTGGTCACCTAGTGGTTAGTACAATTGATCCTCATTATTTGAAGATTCATGTTTTTGAATTTGCTTACTTGCTAAAATTTGTTTGTAACAACAAAATTAATACTCATGCACTTTTGCTGTCAATCACAGACGTATCCAGAGTGGTGTAAAATGGGTTGCCCAACATCCACGTCCCCAACAGTGGTTGGGGACACTGCCTTCTTGTTTCGGCTCTCACACTATAAACAAGTGTTCTTTTCACGGTCTATTTAGTGCCATGTTTTTTTGCACTTTGTGCTTTTTGTTGTTGTTGTTAGTGGTGAATTTACTGTTTACAGTGGCCCCCCAATCATAGTGCTGAAGTGCTATCTAGTTTTCCTAAGCGCAAAAAGGCTATCGTTACTTGAGCAACGTAGACTTGCACAATAAATCCTTAGAAGACAACAAGAACTTTAGTAGACATATCCTTGTGCCTCTGCAATTTCAGAAGGTGACAACTACTACTAATTCTGTGGTTTGGGAAGAACCCAGAGAGTGACAAGGTGGCTGTGCCTTATGGAGAAAATATACATATTATATAAGCTTCGTTCAAGCATGAGTTATAGTGCTGTTGGCCACAAGTTTAATGTTAATGAACCAATAATAGATATTAAATAAGGTATCTTTAAACAGAAAAATACATAAAGCAAGGTTATATGTCAATTGGTTGTCAAAAATGTGGCAGAAGCTTCTGGGAACCTAACCCCATATTTCCCCTAGGCGCAATGCTTCATTGTCTCTGGTAACTTCATAGAACATTGCTACTGAGAATAATGAGAATTGACTGTGATTTAAATGAGGATGTGGTCTTATGTGCTCAGATATGGTCAAATATTATTGGTAATATTCAAAATCTTGGGCAAGGCAGAAAAAGATAACTGTTTTTAGGTTATTGTATTTTTTTTAAAGTCTCTTTATGGCGATCAACACAAACAGTTCCAGACTTCTGTGACTTTCAGTCTTTTGTAGACTTTTCAGCTCTCTCATTCCCTTTTTTCCAAGATCAATAAGAATATCATTATTTCAATAGCATAGATCTGCACAATAAATCCTTAGATGGCAGATGTATCCAATATTTTTCCTTGTATTTCTTCAAGATCAGAAAGTGACAGCTACTATGATTCTATGGTTTGGAAGGAACCCAGATAGTGACGGGGTGGCCATGACCCAAATCCTAATCAGATAGCCTATGCTGGGGATAGTGAAGACTCGAACCTCAGAGAACTGGGTATTCTTAGTTACAAGCATAGTCACCAACTTTGGCAAAACTTACCATAGAAGGAATTTATCAAAAGGATATGCAACGCTCACAGAATCTTTAAGAGACCTAGAAAATCATCAAATGTGGAGAATGGTTAGTTAGAAATAACACTCAAATCATACCATGAGCTGTTCCAGATAAGGTGCCATCCCTGCCTCTACTGGACACAAACACCACAGCTCACACAGCCAACACCTGACACTGGATGCTTGAAAGCTGCACGGGAATGCTGCCACAATTGTCTTTGAAAGCACAAAGTAGCTGCCATCACACCCACATCCACCATCCCTGATACTCCATATTACTAGCTTCCACCTCAGAGTCTGGGCAGGAGCCTGAGTGATGTACCTGCACTTTAGCTGCAAGGGAGCCTGGGAACAGTGAATTTTAGCATTTGCCTCAAAACATAGAAAGAAGAGAGGGGAAGGAGGAGAAAAGAATGATAAAAGTGCCTTACCATCTTGCACAGTTTATGTTAGAGTTCTTTACAGGGAAAAATTCACTTGTGGTTACGTAGAGCACCATAGGGAGATGTTGGGATGGTTAACTGGCCTGGCCCACCCACTCCCAACGAAGGCAACTGGAGCATGATTCGTATCGGTGGTGCCTGGGCTTCCCAGGCTGCTGTAACTGCTTTGTGTACTTCCCTCTTTCACTCTATGTTGAGGGGGAGGGCGGGAAGAGAAAGAGAGAGGAACTGTATACAGTGATAAAAACCAATTTTAAAGAAGTACCAAACTTCAAGTCTTTTGACCTGTTCATGTTCTAAAAACATGCATGAAATCAAGGCTCTAAAAGAATCTGCATCCACATCTATCATGAGATTCGAAGATGATTTTCAGTGTCATATTTGTGTCCTGTCAAATTTTTGGTCAGCTTCATTTCTTTAAAAAATTATTCTTGAGAAGGCACTTCATGCCCGTTGACATAAAAGGCAGCTTCAAGCAGTTTCCGTGTCTTCCTGATGGTCCAGCTAGCTGGCGGCACACAGAGCACGATGGTTTGGATATGATGGTTTTTGACAGACCTTGATGGCTAATACATCTGCATTTCAAAACATTTTTCTTTTCCCATTTTATTATAATATTTTTCATTGTCAATTTCTTGTTACGTGAGCGTGACGGGTTGCAGGGGCCAGAGGAGGCTGTGCTCTCTGCAACTTCTGGCCTGGCTGGCTGCATCCAAGCTCCTGAATCACCCCATCACCCAGGGACTGGAAGGAGTTGGCTTAAATAATCATTTACCTTTTGCTGTGGCCCCAATCTTTAAAAAATTCTCATCTTGCTTCTCAGACACATGGGATTCCACAATATTTCATTTGAAAGACTTCTGCTTGCAGAACAATTTTTACTCTTTTACATTTTTATTGTGAGACAGCTGTGGTTTTTAATCTTTGGAGGGTTTCGTACTTTCTGACTATTTACCGCATAAATGAAAACTATAATATATAGGTAGCTTGAAAATGATAGTTATCTGAGTTAAAATTGCAATAAAGTTTTCATCCTGAATACTTCCACTACATGATTAGGCTGAACTTTTCTGAGCATATCTTTAGATTAAAAGTGAAAAAATAAAAATAGATTTAGGGAAGTTGGGCCCATTTTAGTCACCTTTACTTTTTTAGTTTGAATGGTAGACAAGCTCAAAAAGAACGGAAGCTGAATATGCAAAGAAGTAGGTCACCTGCGGTGATGGGGGTATTCTTTGGCAGGGTGCCATGCAATACAACAGAGACCTGAAACAAGCTGAATTTTCCTTTACCCTTTCAAGTCAGTAAACTCAGGGAACTATGGCTGTCCATTTATTTCACAGAAGTTGCTAGACCTGGGCTTTCCACATGAGACAAGACTTTCCTACCACCCGACACTCAAGGGCCCTGCTCTGTTCTTTCTCCTCCTCCGCTTCCTTTCTTTATTTTACTATTTCATACTAAATTCTTTTGCCTACTAGGAATGAAGACATTGTGGTACATTTTATGTACCATACTTAATGATGTATAATGAGCCTTTTCTTCTTTTTGTTTAAAGTGTATATTCTGTAAATGTAAATTTATGTAGGAAGCGTGATTTGGTATAATCAATGCACTGAATGTTCACCTTTAAGCAGTGGGTAAACTGGATTACATCTCAGTGGAGAATGAGAAATTTTTTTTTTCACAGTAGCATCTCTAGAATAATGATTGCCAACATTTCAAATTGGAAAGGTCTTTTTTTAAAATAAAATTTTACAAACCTTCATGTACTATATGATAGGAGATGTACTTTTAATATCCATTAGTTGAGAAAGCTATTAATTGAAAAGTGTTTTTAAATGAGTTTGCATTTGATCCCTCACACTGCCATCTCCCTGTAGTTGTGAAAGCAGAAGAACATATGTGTGTAGAGTACATTTTGCCTGTGGCCTGTTGGAGAATCCTTGCAGGGACTGCATGACTTTATTGCTAGCCATGCTGGAGGCACACGTGTGACAGCTCTTGGATCTTATTCAGGCTGGCGGCCACTGCCAAGTCTCTTTGGACCAAGCTGGCAGCAAATCGATGGTGCCCGGGAAGAGATTGGCTCCCTCCAGACATGCCGGCCGTGCTCCCCTGACCTCGCATTTATTTTCGAGGTGCTGATTCATTCACACACTTTTTTTAGTTACACAAAAAAATACATAATACATGTACAAACCATTTTAAACAGAAAATAAAAGCCATCCTAGAACTAATTGAACAGATGCTTATGGCCGGATTCAAAACCATTGTAAATAAGGGTCTCAAGTAGAAATATACTAACGATAATAGCAGAAAGAAAATTTTACGACAGTGAGAGTTTATTTCCCTCTCTGCACTTGGTGTTCAGCAAGATTAAACATACATTTGAAAGGAGTCCATTTCTCCTTTCATCAGAGATCCCACGTAGCAGGGAAACAACGGACAGCTTCCAGTGTTCTGTCCTCTTCTCTTTGTTAGGGTGTTCTCCTAGGACACTGAATTTGAACCACTGTCTGACTCAGTAATGTAACAGTTTGATTGGATCAGATAGAAAAGGCAGAAGTCTTTTAAAAAGCACAGAATTTCAATTGGAAGGTTCGATGACCAAATCAGTTCCTGGCTCCTGGGATCTGGGTGACTTCCCTTGGATTCCTCCCCCTGCCCCCATCATCAATGATTTCCGCCGGAGGACAGAACAAAATACTCTCCACTAACTTTAGTCATTGGTCTTTATCAGTTTGAGGTTGTACAGAAAGGGAAGCGGTGTGAGACTCAGAGTATAAAGACGGTGTGTGCGGGCCGGGGAACAGGTGCTAAAAGTTAGAGAGTTGATTGGGTCCTGTATTACTTATCTACGGCTACATAACAAAATAACCCAAACTTGGTGTGTTAAGACAACAAACATTTATCCTCTCACGTATCTGTGGCTCGGAAATCCAGGAGCGGCATAGTCAGGAGGCTCTGGCTCATGAAGCTGCAGTGAAGGTGCTGGCTGGGGCTGCGGGTGTAACTGGGCCTGGAGCATCCAGTTCCCAGCTCATTCACGGGGCTGTTGGCAGGAGGCCTCAGTGCCTCACCACGGGGGCCTCTCCACAGACTGCTCATGACATGACTTTCCCCAGAGCAAGTGATCCAAGGGAGAGAACCCAAGATGGAAGCCACGGTCTTTTATAACCTATTTCTAGAAGTGACATACCATCATTCCTGCCACATTCTGTGAGTCACACAGGATGTAAATACGAGAAGGCAGGAATTATTGCAGGTTGTCTTGGAGGCTGGCTACCACAGGTCCAAATTTCTAGCTTTTCTAGAAACCATGGATAGCTGCATGCTTTGTAAGTCTGGTGCTATGCCTAAGGACAAATTCGTGATCAAGTTAATAATAACGATCTATCATGTTTTGCTAACAATGTTTATAGCTTTGCTTTGAAAATATAAATTTGAATGTTTTATTTAAGTAAAATATGCTTACAAAGTCTGTAAATAGTAAGTACTAGGGTATAAATAGAAATTGAAAGTTTCATATAAATTCCTTTTAAATAGTTATTAAAATATATATCACTACAAAATATATTTATTAAAAGACTATACTTATTCTGAATCTTGATTTTATTCACTTAACAGTATACTGTGGATATCTTTTGATGTCAGTATATAAAATTCATTCTTTTTACTAGCTGCATTATATTCCATGAAATGACTATAGCAAATAGAATAACTTTACCACAATTATCTAACCAGTCCCTACTATTGGACAGTTAACTTTTTTCTTCCAGATTGTTAATAAAATAAGAATTGCGTTTGTACAGATATCTTTGTGTGCTATGTGAGAATTCTTCAGGGTAAATTTTCGGAAGGTGAATTCTTAAGTGAAAGAGTATGTGCATTAAAAATTTATCAGATCCTAGCCAGGCGTGGTGGCTCATACCTGTAATTCCAGCACTTTGGGAGGCTGAGGTGAGAGGATCACTTGAGGCCAGGAGTTCAAGACCAGGCTGTGTTGCCCAATCCTGGGCAACATAGCAAGACCCTGTCTCTTACAAAAAAATTTTTTAAATTAGCCAGGTGTGGTGACATGCACCTATAGTCCAAGCTACTAGAAAGGCTGAGGTAGGAGGATTGCTTGAGCCCAGGAGTTAGAGGTTACAGTGAGCTATGATCAGGCCACACTGCACTCCAACTTGGGCAACAGAGAAAGACCCTATCTCTAAAAAAAATTAAAAATAAAAAATAAATAAAAATTTACCAGATATTGCTGAATTATCTGCTAAAAATATTGTATCTAATTACTCTCTTTCCAATGGTGACAAAAGTGCCATAACATTTGTCTAAAGTCAAAGTCAACCTCATTTCACTTTGATATACCTAGCTGTGATTTGAAGGAAGGCATGGTGTTGTACCTGGCAGAGGGATTTAAGACAAAACAAAGGAAAAGTCCTGCTGTAAGATTATAGCAACCGTCCGGGATTGTGAAGAGAACCCGTGAGTGGTTGATTCCTAGGCCGTACCCCTCTCCCCCAGAGTGCTGCATGTAGCTTCAGGGCCCAAATTTGCCTCCTGCACCTTCAGTATGAGCTCCGGGGATGTTTGCTCAGCTCGTCTCTTAATGAGATAAACTCCAGTGTATCCGGGCATCTGAGTGTTGGTGAAGGCAGATAGAAGTGAAGATACGTGTGTTGCTCAAAGCCAGCTACCCCGGTTTTTCCCCACAGCCTGCCACCATTCCTTTCCGAAAATCCCGCCGTTGCTTTGGCTGATACATCAGACTCAAGATCCTTTAAGCAGCATACAAATTGTCCAAAAAAAGTAATGCATTGATATTAGCCATTAGTATATAAGCAGGGTTAATATTTCACATTAGTCGAAGAGACCAGGATTCTGTAAGAATGGAATTCATTCATTCATTCATGGATTCATTCAACCATGAATAAATACTGAGTACCAACTGCGGGCCAGAAGCCCAAACAGGCACAACATGGAGCTTCCTATCTAGTGGGGAAGATGGACAATAATCAATCACAAATATTTATTTATAAGTTAATTATGTCGAAGAATGAGCAGTATTTCAGGGAGCCAAGAAAATGGAGATCTAAAGGATGAGTTTGAGGTCAGTAAGAGAGATGCCAGGAGAATCATGACAGGCAGAAAACAAATGAACACATAGCACACGTGCAAAGGCCCTGAGGTAGGAAGGAGTTGGGCTGTTTGAGAAACTGAAAAAGGCCAATGGTGGCCAGAGGGAGTCATGGCAAGAAATGAGTCTGGAGAAGAAGCTAAGAGCCAGATCATGTAGGACCTACACATTTTGCTAGAAGGAGCAGTTTGTACAAAAGAATTCAGGATATTGAAATATTCAAAAGGGCAGATACGGAGGGGAGAGGGAAAGTGATGACCACTGGGTTGGAAGGGAGAGATCTCAGCTGGGTAAGAAGGCCCCGAGGGCTCTATTAACCTCTGTTCATGGCAACGAATCTCCTACCTTGTTGTCTACCTGGGCTTCGTGGGCAGAACGCTATCGTGCCGGGATCTGTTATGGCACACGGCGCACACTCCAGGGGCTGTGCAGCCCTGCCGGGGCCCACCTTTCTACCCTCATGGACTTAACAGTCTGTGCCCCACTTTGCCTTTCAGCCACCTGGGAGGATTCCAACAGAAGTCCGTGCTTGATGCTATTAACTGAATTACAGAGGAAAGGCCCCAGTGCATTCAGCAAACCTTAATCCATCTGCACATTAGCCTAAAATGTTCAATGTTGTGAAAAGCCCACAGCAGCATGCCTCTGAAACAGCACTTAATTGACATAATATGGGTCACCTGTCTACATGGAATTAGCTGGCAGAGCTTCCAGAACAACCTACTTTCCCTCCCTTTTGTCTTTAGTTTTTGAACTTTTGAAATGCATCACTGCTGCTCAAGTCAGTTTCAAGCCGCTATTTAGCAAAGAGGCGTCCAGTTGAGAGCCGCGCTTCTAGCTCAGAATTTGTCTAGCGGTGCAGTTAGGGGGTGAGAAGGAAACATGGTCAGGGACCCGTCAGTACGGCCCACCAAGCTGGTCAGCTTGAGCATGTGCAGTAAAACACAAAGTGTACATCGCATGGCTTGGTGTCATGCTTTAATGGGATCAGCTTTATAAAAACCGTGCATGTGTATGTATGTTTGTGTTTGTAGTGGGGAAATGTGAACACATGCTGTTATGGGGCAGGGAAGGGAATGATTATCAAGACCCGTGAGAATGATATAGTCCCTGAACCCTAACTTGGTGTTCTTGTGTCCTGACTCAGGAAGCCACAGAGCTGAATGGCCCGGGATGTGGCCCTTGGAGACCCATTGCCTCAGCTCAAATCCTGGCCCTTCCACTGACCACCTGGGAAATCTTGGAAATTTAGTGAACTTAATTTGAGCTTCATTTTCCTCACCTGTAAAATAAGAATAAAGATAGTCTTTTCTTATGGGGCTTTCGTTAGGATTAAAGGAGCTGAGGCATGAAAAGGGCTTTGTATAAAGTGATTGCTTAGCAAATGAAAAAACATAGCTAACAGTGTCAGGCACTGTTCTAAGTGCTTTACAGGTGTTCATTTATCTACTGTTCACAAGGTCCCAGGAAGTATGTGCTGTTATCATCAGCCCCACTGCCAAGATGAGGAAATGGAGGCGCAGGGGTTCAGTAACCTGCCCAAGATCACATAGCAGACACACGGCAGAACTGAGACTCGTACTCGGGCAGTACGAGTACTTAACCTCTTTGCCGACTGCCTCTCAACCATATGCGAATGTTAGTTTTCATTGGGAGATGGAGAAGAAAGAATGGGGGAAATATGGTAGGAATGGCCAAAAAAAAAGAGAGCACAAAGTTTCCATCATACCTTACCAGGAACTGTGAGCTTCTCCCACCTCCACCCCCACTCCTCCTCCTCGAGCCTCAGCCCCCAAAATCCCTCAGTCCCACTGGCTCAGCCTAAATGCTGTGTCCTGACAATGTTACACCCTCACTGATTCCAGTTAGGCCAGGGAGAGACTGTCACTTCCTGCTGCTGCCACGGCTGTCCTGGTTGAAGGCTGACCACCGGTCTTCCCAGGGATACCTGACACCACCTCCAGGACAAAACCCCTCTTGCGGGTCGAGTCCTGTCTACTTTCATTGCTGCTGGGCTTCTTCAGACAAACCAGAAGTGCCCAGGAGTGAAATTCCCAAGACAGAACTGCATGACTGACCAAATCTGACATTCTAGAGAGCTATTCCCTACAGGGTTACCAGCCTGGATTCTTTCTTCTAAGATGTCAGTGATTCTATATGAGGCCAAAGGCACCACACAGGGGAACAGCATTTTGTGAGCACTCCTTTACAAAAACCGTACACCAGATATTATGCTGTAACCTGTACTTCAGCTACCTGGCGTGTGTGTGTGTTGTTTCCTGGAGGTGGGAGATTGCCCAGGAAAAGCTAAAACAAATATTTAAGTAAAACTGCAGAAGCTCATTAACTCTGCTGGGAGTTACTTGAATCTATAATCTTATGTTTCTGCCAACAAAGGGATGCTACTGCTGACACGTCCAGGGATGAAGTCTCATGACATCTGCCACCTAGTTTCAAACAGTGGGAGAGAGAGGGACGGAGAAAGCAGAAGTGACAATTGTTAAATCTAAGTGGTTGGTATGTGGGTGTTCATTGTTTTATTGTTTTGATTTTTCTGTATGTTTATATTTTCAAAAAAGAATAAATTGGGGAAAATATTAATATAAGCATTAAAAATAAAGTTTATGGGGAAGAATTTAAATAACAGGTGCTGTGGGATCTATAGAATGGGAGGGCAGTACAGGATTAATGGTCCTTTCTCCCAGGTCATCATCTGCGGGATCAGGGAACAGCAAAGACCTAGACAGATTGTAGGAAGGAGCAACAGGTAGAAAAGGTGTGCTCCAAAGAAATAAGCACTAGAGCTGTCAGTTTGCTGTGGAACCAGAAGTTACTGTGGGAGTGCAGGTTACTTCCTTTAAATTACATTTATAAGTCCAATATTAGGATCGAAGTACTCCATATTTTCCCTTAAAACTAACTCAACAACAAAAATGTTGCATGTATATATTAATTTATGAATATGTCACAATATATTAAAATATTGCCTATATATAATATATGCATATATGTTCCATTCATGTTCTTTTTCATGTATTTGAAAAATAATGGGAAGACCATTACTAAAGTTTCTCTCTCAGTAGTGGGATTACAAATGATTTTTATATTTTTCCTAATACCTCTTTGAATTTTTCAGATATTTTTCAAGTGATATGTATTATTTTATAATCAGGGGAAAGTGTTATATGAAAAACAAATGCAATGTATGTAGTATCTCTAGGTAACTTGTTTTCTATATTTAACACTATTAACCACCTAATTTTTTATCCAAAAATTAAAATTAGAAGTTTCCAGGGAATATGCCCATACCTTGACAGGGGTCAACGAATAAACCTTTAATGGCTTTATTCATAGTTTTTACTTTATGAATTTTGGCCATCTTAATATTTTACCTAATTTTGAGGAGTTTTCTACATTTATCAGTTTTTAACAGAGCTTTGATCAATAGTTCCAGCTTTACTTTCTTTGGAACTGTGGAGTAGTTCCATCCTGCACTGGTAACTTAACTAGATGCAGTTATTCTGGTTGAGAGTATTATGTGCATTTACCATTGTTTGATTTAATTGCTTAGACATTTCTCTTTTCCAAGGTTATTTTCAGATGGGAATCTCTCCAGTGGCTTCCTCAGTAAAGATCAACACCAATAATTCAAGCAGTTTCTTGACTTACGTATTTTCATCCCTTGGCCCATATTACGTCCACAAATAACCAAATGATTTTTTTTATATTTTCATGATTAAGTTTTATAAAGGGCACAGAAAATTTCTACCCAATTTGCCATACTTAGGCCTTTCTGAGCTGTGTTGGGATAGGAATTTTATATGTGTTCTTAAACTGGGAGTCTCTGTATCCAGTATACAGTTCAAGATTTTGCTTGTTTGTTGATTTGCTTGCTATTTTTATATACTTTTGCAGAAGGTACTGAAGTTGCAGTCATCTTCTGTTTTTTGAGAAAGTAGTGGTTCCATTTTGGCTCTTGAGCAGGTCTGCCACCACTTTTATTCCAGCAAGAGGCTGCCAGACGTAGCTGTGCCACTCAGTAGGGCCATTAGGCAACACAAAATGGCTGAGTCAGACCAAGGCAAAAGGGAAGAGGACTGCCATCTTGGGCTGCTTCATTATGTCTGAAAGAAATATTGATGAAGAAACACTGGCCTCAATAACTGTAGCTCCTACTTTAATCCTTTCTCCTTGAATCTTCTGGAAGGATCCTCCATGCTAAGAGTGCCCAGGGTGGGGGAGCAATTAGAAAGAATACTGTTTTGGCAAGAGGTTTGGTAAATCATCTTGGGTGTTTAGTCCCATGCAACATTAGCTGATAGTACTGAGGTAGCAGCAGTTTTTATCTATTTAAAACTTTAAATAGACCACATGAGTAATGTGCTGCAGGTGCTTATCTCTACTTAATTAATTCATTTGTAAGTGAAATACCTAATTAAGGCAATCTAAGGGAGCTCCTTTGCGATCGGATCCAGTAACAAAGAGAGAGCTCTGCTGATGAAACTTGTTGAACTCATCCCTGTGGGCTAATTAGCTTTATCAGATTTCAGTTGAAGAGTTAAAAGGTTTTTTTTTTTTTTTTAATGTAATACTGGTTTGAACTAGTCTTTTTTTTTTTTTTTTTTGAGACAGAGTCTCACTCTCTTGCCTGGGGCGAGTGCCATGGCGTCAGCCTAGCTCATAGCAACCTCAAACTCCTGGGCTCAAGCAATCCTACTGTCTCAGCCTCCCGAGTAGCTGGGACTACAGGCATGCGCCACCATGCCCGGCTAATTTCTTCTATATATATTTTTAGCTGTCCAATTAATTTCTTTCTGTTTTTTGGTAGAGGTGGGGTCTCACTCTTGCTCAGGCTGGTCTCGAACTCCTGAGCTCAGAATGATCCGCCCACCTCGGCCTCCCAGAGAGCTAGGATTATAGGCGTGAGCCACCGCGCC
>CAUYSK010016254.1:0-128521 GCA_963575035.1 Avahi laniger | reverse complement strand
ACTATTCCTCATGACAGATAGCTTTATGACAGATAACCAAGCGCCTGTGGTCTTGCAAACAAGCCAAGGCATCTCATTGTCCTGCATACGGTAATGAGATAAAGAAGTTAAGATGCAAACGTCTGCTTCCCTTGAGCAATCATCTGGAAGGAATGAAAATGTGTTTTCCTCAAGGCACCCAAGGTAGTCACATACCAGGAAGTAACTGCTGGACATAGAAAAAGTATATATATTAAAACGACTAGTGGAATCGACCACTACAGACTTGTACGTCTTGAGTGTGTGTCTGTGTGTTTCTTTCTGTGTCCATTCCCCATTCTGCAATCGGGCTGTGACAATCATAGCTCACTGCAACCTCAAACTCCTGGGCTCAAGCGATCCTCCTGCCTCAGCCTCCCGAGTAGCTGTGACTACAGGCTGCACCACAATGCCCAGTTAATTTTTTCTATTTTTAGTAGAGATGAGGTCTTATTCTTGCTCAAGCTGGCCTCGAACTCCTGACCTCAAGCAATCCTCCAATCCTCCTGCCCAGGCCTCCCAGAGTGTTAGGATTATAGGTGTGAGCCACTGTGCCTGGCCTTAAACCATTTTTCATATGTAATACTTGGACAAGAAGCAAAATAAAGTAGAATTATGTAAGGTATACAAGTTATCCCTTGCCAAGGGATTTTTGACTCTGAAAATTTATTCTAATGCCAGTCAAAAATTAGGAAACATTTAATATACTTATCTCTAAATGTTTTCTTTGCTCTCGGGCAACGTGCTTGTCAAACTTTTTCACACATGGGACACATAGAAAACAATCACCTTTGTGTAGCGCACTGGTATAAATGGATCAAGCCACTCACAGCCATAAGAAGAGACCTGGGACACTGGGCTGCAGGTCCTGCCCAGCACCCTTAAGGGCAGCCAGGGTCAATATCTGGGTATACTTGTAGCACTTTCATGACTGAAAAGCTATAGGAGTCTAGTAAAATGAAAAGGCAATATAGCATAGTGGTCCTAAGCTCGGCTCTAGAATCAAACTATGTTTTAAAGAACTTCCTAATCATGAGAGCTCACTACCCTACAGTTTTCTCATCTGTGAAAGGGGCTAATGAAGTCTACCTCACAGGGTTAGGTCATCCCTGTACAGTGCTTGGCATTGTGCCTGACCCATAGTAGGAGCTCAAAAAAATGTTAGCTTTACATTGAATTCAAACCCAGAGACTATCAAATGAGCCAGATCAGCCTCAGTGGGATAGAGAGGAACACCCTTCCCAGGAGATGAAGGAGAGGCACACTCTGCCCAGGAGATGAGCTTGTGGGTCACTAGAGAAAATGCTACCTCATCACTATGGACATCTCCATGCTCTGTTCCTAAGAGCGGTGTCACAGCTAAACTAGATTATACCATGCGTTTTTCCAAAGAGTAACTCCAGACATACAACAGAAGTCAATAGGCAAACAGAATCTAATTTACGGGATTTACGGTACAGATCGCTATTTCAGAAATGTATTTTCAACATTTAAAAAATATCATTTAAACTATTTCTTATTTTGACCATACCAGTATAAGAACCTAAGATGACATGGGCTTTGCAAGGCAATGACTTAATGTGAAAATTTTATAAATTTGAACGTAAATTTAATGAAGAGAAAAGTTAATTTTAACTTACGTTAAAAGGAGCCATATGTATGAATGAAACAGAATACTTGTTAATATAAAAGGAGTTAATATTTAAATATTAAATATAGTTTAATTCTCAAAGTTTCTATCTCTACCTTATACATATAATTAGCACCATTTAGTCAATGTGTATATTCTGTGGCAGAAGGACAGATTTAAGTAGTACTTTATTTCCCACTAGATAAAATTAGAACATATAATCATTATTTGAAATTTGTTTAGAATTATTTTGAGTTCTCTATATTTCTACCTATAAAGAATTTGCTACAAAGAAATTTCTTTATGAAATTAGAAAATAATTCTAGTATAGGATAAATTAAGTCTCAAGAAGCATAAAAGAGAAGAAAACTAAAGTTGAACACATTTTCAACATCAATTTATCAAGCCAACTGGGCAAAAATACTACAAGGATACACTTACTGTCTTTATTTCTAGTGACAAGAATAAGTCCATGGCATGTTCAGTAGGATTTATCCAATATGCTTTGATTTAGTCACAAACATTTCAGTGACTTTAATTTTTTTTTTGGGGGGGTTTGTTTATATTGGCTAGATTATCAGTATACTTTCCTAGTTATATATATAAAACGATGACAATAATATTCAACTCTTTTATGCAACATTTTCCCCTGGAAACATAAATACTATATTGTAATTTTAATCACGACTTAAAGACGATAGGCCATAGTAATGATAAAATAGTGTTTTTACGTTTTGGAAAATACAGAATTAATTTTTAACTGAGTAATGCTAAGCCATTCACATCATTTTCTTCCTACACTGATTAAAAATATAGCTACTTTTTGTATTTTAAAAATCGAAAAAATAAGAGCACTTTCAAACTATTAATACAATGACAAAAGCCCAGTGAAAACCAGACCTTGTTTGCCTTTTACCAAATTATTTCTATTATCAGAGGAGAAAATATGGTACATAAAATATCTTTTATTTTATTATGAAGGCCAACAGACAATATTTAAATTAGTAACATAATCTATATCAATTGCTATGTGTCATTTACACATACTTAGAAATCCTTTCGATAAACAGAGTACTTTTGATTGTTGCAACCCATTGAATTAATATGGATTTCTGATTCCATAAAGAATGCCTGCAGTTTTAAAATACTGTTTTGGGGGAGGATATTTTCAGGGTAATCGGCATCTATACATCTAAAATAACCCCCTCTTTTCATGAAATATGAAAATGTGTAACATAAAAGTCGATTTTTAAAAATAAATATTTGAACACCTGAAAATACAAGAAAAGTAATTGCTAAACCCTAATGACCATATTCATTATATTGAACTCTGTAATATCCCTTAATAAATTTATTTTAAAAATTCAGTAAGTATCTGTCAAATTCAAAAGAAATTAAAAGTTTTTGTTTTCAGTAATCCAGAAAAAGCAAGATCATCTGGTATAGTAGCATAATAGTATTAAATTATATGCCCTAATATTTACATATGAAAAGTAAAAAATGATTTATGTCAGCATTTTTGAATATTTATTAAATCAAGTAAAGCAAGCAGTATTCCGCCTATCCAAGGTGATATTAATTTTACTATTCAGTAAGTCAGCAAATATTTATAATGTATCTGTCAAGTTCCAAGCACTGTACTAGGTGCTATCATATAGTGAACAAGACAGAGAATAAGACAAATGCTTCTGAGAGGGCAAGAGTGTTGAAGTAAGAGAATTGTGTGCACATTAGCAGGTAGACTCCATGAAACATTCTATTTCCACATATTTGCTACAGCTGAGCCCTAATCAGGGTTCCTGGGCTACTCCAGGAAAGAGAAGAAAAGCAATCGTGCACAGAGAGACAGGAAGAGAGACTTTCTCCAGCTGGCTCCTTCTTTTGCTCTGTGTAATGGGAAACACCATCAAGTGACCCAATGCACAGCTATTACTGATTTCACGGTTAAGATTCTGGAGGGATATGAGACAAGATCTCTAGCTGTGCTTGCTCATAAATGTAAAAGGGACAGAGAACTCGAACCTAAGGAAAAGTCAGGCCCAAACTCCAGTTAATGAAGCCTCTCCAAAAGGAGTAGCAGAGATAAGCTAAAAGTGTTTCTGTTAAACCAACAGATCAAGCTGAGATCCTCAGGCCTTTCAAAGTTAACTCTCTCAAGAGCTCTCTCAGAACAATCTTGAGTAGAGGTTATACAAAGTCCACATCCTACAGGACACTGGAAGGGATTCCTTGGAAGCACTGTGAGTATTTCTGACATCTTTCTAGAAACTCCCTGCTGAAATGTCATTAAGACCACCCAGTCCTACTGCTCCTAGTTTTGTTTTTGCTTTGCTACTATCTGTGTTGGGGTACCCAAACAGACCTACCAGCTAACTTTATCTACATCATGTCAGCTATTTTTATTTAATTTGTGTAACAGCAAGCATATAAAATATATAAAAGCAATTTGCCTATGCTTTGTATCTTTCAAAGACACATCAGTTAAAAAATTTTAAATAAGAATGTTTTGTGAAAGAACACATAAGTAGCCTCAAGCCTGTTGTATTTCTTCAGAAAATTCTCACTTACAACTCCCTTTGAAGATTACTTTGATAGTTAATTGAAAGTGAGCTCAGTCTTCTTCCTTTTATATACGTAATAATGCAAGTAGTTACCTGTTTGTTAACCCTGGGAAGCTTCTAATGAGCCCCAGGAGAAAAAGCGTAAGTCCCAAAGCTCTTTAGAGGGTGAGCCTATTGCGTGTGCAAATTTAAAACCAGATTTAGAACTCATCTGTTTTCAGTTACTATTACAATGGAGGATTATGCTGGAAGGAAGATGGTCAAATTACAATGGAGAACACTTCCTGAGAGAGGAGCTGACCAACCCAGCACTCACTCACACGTCTTCCTCCAGGCTAAATGTGCAGGGTCCTATCTTCATTCCATTTTATAAGTATGGCATGGATGAGTAATTATGTAAATTTGTCCCATCATAACTGGTCTCCTTAGCTGCTCTTCTTCCTCTAACTGATCTATAAACATTTGAGGTCATCACCGTTTAACTATCTTTAACGACATCTCTCTTTAATGTCTACTCTTTCCCTCCAGATGATCTCATTCATCTCAGTGGCTCTATATACATACTCTTAAATTTACATCTCTATCCAAGACTTCTCTAAAATCTAGACCCATATAACCAACTGCCTACTAATATCTTTATTTGGATGTCTAATAGGTTCTCAATTATAGTATGTACAAAAGAGAATTATTGAATTTCTTCCCAAACTTATTATCCCCCCAGTCTTTACTACACTAAATGGCTAGCATCCACTCAATTGCTCAAGCTATAAACAAAAAATTATCTTTAATAGCTACTTCCTTTTCTTATCCCATATATCCAATTTGTTAATGAGTCCTGTTAATTTTATCACTTGAAGCTACTTTGGAATCTTTTCTTGCCAAAACTGCTGGCTCAATCTTTTTTATCCGGACACCTAAAATAGTCTTCTAACATGTCTCCAGACTTTCCTTCTTGGCACCTTCCAATCCATTTTCCATACCCACCCAGGTTTATTTTTGGAAAAGTAAGAATTTCAAATTTACAGAGAAATTATATGAATAGTGCAAAGAGCTTAATTTTTCTGAACACACTTTCAGATATGATGACCTATTCAATATCCCTAAATTCTTCAGTATTTTCTCTTCTGCCATCAAAATCAGAAAATAAATACTAGTATATTATTACCATCTAACACAAAGAACTAGTTCAAGTTTTCCAATTATCTTAATAATGTCCTTAATGACCAAAAGATTCAGTCCAGGATCACACATTGCATTTAGTTGTCAGGTGTCTTTTGACTCCTTTAATCTGCAACAGTTCCTATCTTTCTTTTGGCATCCTAATTTTGACACTTTTGAAGACTGTAGGTCAGTTATTTTGTATAATGTCCCTCACTTTGGGCTTGTCTGATGTTTCCTCACGAAGAGAATCAGCCTGTGTATCCTTGGCAGAAATATCACCGAAGTGATGCTTTTTTCCCTCTCATTGCATCACATCTGGTTGTGTCAGTTCAGGTCTTCTAAAAAGTGGATGCCGAGATGGTCACAACACAAGAGATTTATTGGGAAGACATGTATGAAGGATAATGAGGAAGAAGCAGGAGTATGCAGGGAGAGCCTTCAGACCAAGGTACTGATCTGACAACCATGAAGAGAGAGAAGGATGGAAGAAGTTCAGACTGCAGCATGGTTCTAAGAAAACTTCAGCCAGGCAGCTGTAGTGTCCCAAAGGGAATGCTACTCATTAGAAGAACTCCATGTGAGGCAGGATAGACAGACACAAGTACCCTGCCATGCTCAGTGATTGGCTGGGAGCAGCCTGGGAGAAGTGTGACGCTGGCATTCACGGGGACAGCAGCTGAAACGGTCAACCATTCTTGCTCTCCACAGCATGTTCTCTCAAAGGAGGTCTCGGCAGGGCAGCACCACGGCCACCACACAGGTGCACACAATTTGGATGATACCATTTCTGTGATGTTCACTTGATTGAAGGGAGCATCAGCCAGGTTTCTTCACTGTATCTATGGTAATGGCTAAATGGTGATTTTCTATTTCTATCATTCCTTCTATTCATTATGAAGTAGAGCTTTCTCTTTTCCCATTTACTAATTTTTTACAGTATGAACTCATATATTCCTATATTATTAGTGGGCTATGATTCTTCATCATTATTATTTACTTTGGTGCTGAAATTGTTCCAGATTGGCCAGGAGTCCGTTCAAGCTGGCCCCCATGTCTTTTTGACATGTGTCCTACCATTCTTCGAGCACTTCCTTACTTTCAGCACAAAAAAAAAGCTCCAGGCTCAGCTTATGTTTTCCTTGCCTCAGTCATGGATTAGCCATTTCTCCAAGGAACACTGATTCCCTTAAGTGGACAATGACATTTTGAAACCAGTATCTAAGTACTAGGTGTTCTCATTGTTACAGGAATGTCATTGCTCCCAGGCCCTCCCAGTGAACAGAGATAGGGTGAAAAAAAGTCTATCTATCTCTGTCTAGAAAATCATGAGATCAAAATTCCAATCCAACACTCCAAGGTTCATTGTAAGTTTCCTGCTTTCCATATTTGTAACTCCTTTCTCTCACAGTGAGAAACATGGCTTCCATTTTACTCGGTGTATTTACCTCTCAGTCCTCATGTATAAAACCAAACTCATGACCTTGTTAGGTCATCACCCCACTTCACACTCTTTCTTTGAGAAACTCCTGATCCCTCTTTGGTATACTATCGCACTCCGTCTTAAAATGCTTTAGAATCACAAAGGTTTTGAAACAACTCATATCATTATAGGAGTAAATATTCTATTTGATACTACCCAAACTGAATTTAGTAAAATAGGATATAAACTTAAGGAAGAAATGCAAAGTACAGCAAAAATAACAAAGAAGAAAAATGCCAAATAAGCTGAGAGACATGAAAAATATTTATTTAATCATTTAGCAATCAATCATATAACACCTACCACGTGCTGTGTGCTATTCTAGTAACAGGATATACGGCAGTGAAAAACAAAACACACAGATGCAAACCTGTGAGTAACAGAAATGCTAATAAAGAATTTACAAAAAGTAGAATCACTAATGAGGAGTACAAGTGAAGGTGACTTCCAATGTATTGAAGAATAAGATTGGAATTGAAGGAACTCATCCTGTAAGGGAAAAAAGAAAATAAAAAGCAGAAACCAAGTTCAAAACATGTGTTGGGAAATTACTAAATGTCAAGGATGAATCACAGACCTAAATATAAAACATAAAACTATAAAAGTTTCAGGAAAAAAAGCTTGAGAAACTGTTGATACACACAACGTCCTGCATGAATCTCCAGAGAATTATGTTGAGTGAAAAAAGTTAATCTTCAAAGGTTATATACTGTTTGACTCCATTTATATAACATTCTTGAAATGACAAAATTGTAGAGATGGAGAACAGATTAGCAGCTGCCAGAGATAAAAAAGAAAGTGGGAGCAGGAGGGAAGCGGGTGTGGCTGTAACAGGGCAATGTGTGGGATCCTTCCCTGTGGTAATGGAAATGTTCTGTATCTCAGTTATACTCACGTCAACATCCTGGTTGGGACACTGTACTTTGGTGTTGTGAGATGGTACCATGGGGAAAACTGGTAAAGAGTACACAGGATCTCTCATTATTTCTTACAACCACATGTGAATTTACAATTATCTTAAAAGTTGAATTAAAAATAAAAGTATACAGTTCAAGATTAATCTAGCTATCATGTGTATGTAGAAGTACAGAAAGACATTTTTATTCCTGCAGTATTTAGTATCTAAGTATACATATATATATATATATATATATATATATATGCTTCCTATAAAGATCTCTAGAACACTCAAGAGAAGTCCATGGATGGAGATAAAGAGCTTCCCAATAGAGGCAGTTAAGTACTTAATTCTAAGTATTGTGAAGTTGAAATGAATAAAAAAAACTCTACAACTAGAAATTTATATAATTATTGATAAAACATTGCTAATTATGAAGACTCTAGAAAGACAAGGGATACTACTAATTTTTAGGAACACTGAAACACTAGTTAGAATAAAACTAACAATGACAAGACTTTCCCATTTAACGGATGATGAACAATGAGGGAGTGTAAGATTAGTTTTCTCTCCTTAAAAGGAAACAAAAATATGGTATACTTGATTATTATAAATTGATAAGTATAATACTGTGACTGTGAATTACCTTAACTCATATATAAGTGTTAAAAATAGGATATTTACCTCCAAACTTTATTAAAATATTAATGTAAATAGAATACACATTATACAAGAAACACTATAATGAAAAAAGAAAATGGGAAATTCTAAATTTTTAAATTACAAAGTAAAATTATAATACATGAAAAGCCATAAATCAATCAAAATAAGTAGGATCTCAGATAATATGCAACAGTATATTCTTCAAAATAAACTAGAGATGTTTTTAATACAGCCTAGAAATTTAGAAAAAAATGACTTCTTTACAATTTGATTTCCAAATAAAATCATAGAAAACCTTGTTTCAAACTTGACAATGAGACAATATAATTTTAAAGGACATCTTGGTTCCAAAATATGTTGTATACAGAAAAAATTATAGATAATAATAATATACATAACATGTTTCCATTATTGCCAATGAGGCAAATGCATACAAACATATTTTTATATACATATATAGAAAGAGGAATAACTCCAAAGGGTTTTATATCAAAGTGTTAGCTGTGAATTATATATACCTGCAAAAAAAGATAAAATTGTTAAAATAACCATTAAACTGATAACTAAAAATGCTACATATACCTAAGAAAGATAATATTAAATAAAATGGAATATACACACATTTCTTCATTAAACAATATGCATATGATAATAGATGACAAAAAACTAAGTATTTTAGGGAGGTGGAATTAACGCTTGGATTTCCAAGTTAAAAATTTAAAATTTATCTATGTCCCTTCTTCTGGCAGTAGCAACTTATATTCAATTTTTTCCATTTTAAATTTTTAATTCACCTTTAATTTCCCCAAAAGATAGCTTGTTTTCACAATGCTATTTATTAATACTACCTTTTTATGTAATATATTCCTAGGTACACCTGGGCTTGATTGTAGACTTTCTCGTCTGTTCCATTAATATAACTATTCTTCTGATTTCAATAACCTAACATTATTAAATTTTGGTATAGGAAATCCATCTTTATTGCTTTTTCCCCCAAAAAATTTCCCAGACATTTCACACATTTACTATTGCAAATGATCTTCGCATCATTTTGTTAAATTAAAAAACAAGAACAACCCTCTGGAATACTTATTGTAAGGAGACTAAACCAATAGGATAATTTGAGAGAACCCGCTAGGTTGTTTTGACAATGGGATCGACTGGCCTCTCTCACCTTACAATAAGAGCACAGACCTGCTCACTCATTCCCAGCTAAAAGTTGGAACTGACATTTAAATATATTAACAGTCCCTATAAGAAAAACAATAGAGCCCATATTTTTTTCTTTTTTATTCTGAGAGGTAGTATGAAACACAGTAAGTCTTAATGGGAAAGATAGTTCTAATTTGATTATAAAATTCAAAAATGCTTATCAATCCAGAGGTTAAACTTTGCTTTCGAGTTAAATCAACAGTTTTCAGCTCGTTTGTCAGAAGTAAGGAGCTAAGAAATTCAGTGTACTCAAGTGGTACTAACTGGCAACAGCTACACCTAAACTGGCTAATTCTTAATTTACCAGTCAGGAGTGACTCAAACACCCAACGGAGACACAATTCTAAATTATTTGTTCTCTTACACCTTAGTGAAAGTATCTCGACCTCCCTCTTGCCACTGGACCCTCCACACAGTGGGCCCTGCAGAAGTAGTAACTAAGTTTGTCACTAAAAGCATGGGGAGCAGTGAGGGAAGGAATCCACATTTTTAAATTGTCTGCTATGGGTTAGGGCCCAGGCGCTTTGCTTATGTTATCATCATTTAATAATCTTTTTGGAGGGAATGCAGCCCAGAAATTGAGTCAAAAGCCACAGTTAAGTTTCACTTCTCTAACTTCAGAGCTAACTCATTTATTAATAGCACTGCTAGAACGTTAGGTTAAAAGATTTGTAAAAGTAGTTTCTACACACATTTCAGTTTGTCAATAAGTATTACAGATAAAATTGTTCCTTTTGATCTGTTTGAAGAAATCCTATTTTGTTTCTAATTTTCTCGATCAAATCAATAACTACAAAAGGTTCATAAGCTAAATCTGAAAAACTCAGTTCATGACATTTGCTCCTGTGTGTTTAGCACACATTTTTAACCTTGAAAACATATTATGACCATATGCATCTTTAGAACTTTCAGTATCATTTAAGTTTGAGATTAATGCTGGAGCCGAAATTATCTTATGTCTGACCTAATGCCCTGCTGATACAGCCAGGAGATACGGCAGGGCTTGCAACTGCTACTTAGGAATAATTTCCTTTCAATTATTTCTTAAAAATATTTCTGTATTTTCTTAAAAAAAAGATTTTGCTTATTTTTCTGGGTGGAAATTATATCCACTTTGACAATGTAAAAAACTTTTTACTGAGTGTCACTATGCCCTTAAAAATCATTTTTTCTTTATCTCAATGACAAAGATTTGAAACTATGGGATTGCAGTATATATATACACACACACTCATATATTATTACATATCATAAGTCTCAAACTATCTGTTATCATTCATTACATATGCAATTTTGTAGGACTTGATATTTTTAAAGAATTCAGACTTAATAAAATTCTAGCAAGTTTAAGTGGTTATGGAGTAAAATGTTTCACCACATCAGGGTGATTCAGGAGGTGCTCGCTTCCCGCAACACCAAGGCAACGCAGGCCGGGTGCCCTGCGCTACTGCTTCTGCAGGCCCCCGTCTGCCAGAGGCGACAAGCCTTAGAAAGCACAGCATGGGGCAATGAGATGCTCTGCCACTAACTTTGTCTCATACAAAGGAAATAGCCTTTTTTAACCAAAAAATGTGAACTAGATAGTCTTCATTCCTTTCAGTTTTAAAACATGGTTTCTAGAATTGAACAAACCAATTTTCAAATAAATTTCACTGGAGAATAAACATTGAGAGTAGAGGAGAACAGTGTTCGCTAAGCCCTGCAGTTATCAAGAGGGTCTTAGGTGTGCTTCATCCTGTGAACCTCTTGATATTCTTATTTCAGAGATGGAAAAAAAAAAAAAAAAAGAAAGAAAATGCTAACAAACCATCCTAAGATTAGAGCTGAAATTACATTTAACAACAGGTATAAATTAGTGACTTATTCTAGAGAACCATGATTCTGCTCAAAAAGCAGGTGAAAACTGAAACAAAATATAGATTGGAATGGGCCGTAGGTAAAGGATCCAAGGCTCTGCACTGTATACAAGTGGAAATTCTTTTACTTGCACAAAGTTATGTAGCTAATTGGCAACGGTCTGAAATAAAATGCACTATTTGCTTCTATAATATCGGCACCTTGTGATAGAAGCTAAGGGTTTCTCAAATCAATGATAAAACATTAGTAAATACACTAATACAAATTATAAAGGACTAATTTCCCTGAGCATTTAAACTGGCTTAAGTTACCCTCATCTCAACTGAAAAACCTTTCCTCAGTGGTTTACCACCCTTACCAGGCATCAGAATTAGCTGGAGCTCTTAAAAAAAAAGTCAATGCCCAGGCTGTGCCCTAAAAGATAATAATAAATTGGTGGTAAGGAGCAGGTGTGGGCATTTTTTAAAAGTTCCACAGGTTGCTTTAATATGAGAGAACTACGGTCTTACCTCTTTTATCTTTCCCCGCTCCTTAGTTATTGCTTTCTCTTCTTTAATTCAGTCTGACTTTTGAAAATTTAAAATGACATAATTAATAAATATATAAAAACTTTAAAAGAGATGCAAAATTTAGAGTAAAGAAATGTAAATCCCTTTGAAAAGCAGGTCACTTTCTAACTAGTCTCCACGTTTAGCTCATTCTTCCACTCTCCCACTGCCAAGCTCGTTCTAGGTGGTCCACGTTTTGCAGTCTCACCTCATCTCCCATCCACACCGCAGCACATTCCAGCGTGACTTCCACGCCCCTTGCTTGTAATTACTGCTCCCAAGCTACCAATGACTGTCTAGGTTGTCAAACTCAATGAACATTTTGAAGTCATTAATGTATTGGCCTTTCTGTAGTACTGATCAGCAGCCTATTTCTCGAAACTTTCTCCTTCCACTGCTTGTGACGTTCCCTCTCAGCTGCTCTTTATCGGTCTCCTTTGAAGGACCCTCTTCCCATGCCTGGTCCTGGTTTTGGTCACCATTTCTTCTCACCTGGTACCTAATCCACACCAAAAGCTTCCAGTACTACCTATGTATGTTGATAAGTCCCAAACCTCTATCTGCAGCCCCTATCTCTTCTTGAATTTCAGTCCATGTATTCAGTTACCCAGAATCTCTTGATCTCCGTGCCCCAAAGACATCTCAAACCCAGGTCTCCAGGGCCTCCGAATTGCTCATACTTATGTCACCACCTGCTATGGTTTGAATGTCCTTTCCAAAACTCATCGGAATTTAATTGCCACTGTAACTGTATTAAGAGGTGGGACATTTAGAGGTGATTTGTCAATGAGGACAGAGTCCTCACAGGTGGGATTAATACCACTATAAAATGGCAAGCTCCGGCCCCTTTTGCCTCTAGGTTCTTTCGCTTTCTGCTCTGTGGGCAACCAGCCTTCCTCCTCTCCAGAGTGCACAGTGTGCAAGGCTCCTTCTTGGAAGAAGGGAATGGCCCCAACAGGCACCAAACCTGCTGTTGCCTTGACCTTAGGCTTCCCAGCCTTCAGAGCTGTCAGCCAATGAGTATCTGTTCTTTAAAATTACCCCGTGTCAGGCATTGTTACAGCAGCCCAAGACGGACTAAGACACCATCCATGCCAGAAACGGAGGAGCCAGCCCAGCTTCTTCCCTCTTTTGATGCCCTATAACCCATACTTATCAAATTTATTCTCTATATACCTCTCAAATATAACCCTTTCCCACATTTATTGTTACGTCTTATTTCTCGCCTTCATCATTTCTCCCCTAATTAGTTCTTAGACTGGTACTTTTGACCCTCTTCAATTTCTCCAAACTGCTATGAGCGTGATTTAAAATGCAGACCCAATTGTCACTTCAGTATCTCCTCATCCACATATTTAAAATTCATACTTGTTCCTCCTTCCTATTTTACATGAAATTATTTATATGTGTGTTATAGCACACTTAGTTCAATATCCGCCCGCTGCCCTGTATCTTCTAGCTGTACTGAACTATTTGCTATGCTCTCTTGAGCTTCTGTCTTTGGAACACCCTCCCTCAGCCTCTTCCCTTGGATGTTTTGCATTTATCCTTCCAAACTCAATTCAGCCATCACTGTAGCATACTTTCCAACCCTGGGTCATCCTCCCCCCGTCCCGCCCCAGGGCCCTCTGTCCCTGCCACAGCTCCTGTTTCTATCTTATCCTTCCACTTCTACAGCAGAAACCTGTATCGTGGACCTGCTCACATTTTACTGCAATTGTCTTCACTTTTTTTACCTTCCTCACGAAATATTGGGAGCCCCTCTAGCATTATTCCTAGCTCTGTAACCTCAAAGCCTAGCAAATAGGTGATATCTGGCTGATTTTCTCTATTTACTGAAAGAAAAAATGACTGAATGGACATTTATAAAATTTATATCTTACTTTCTAATAATACAAGGCAGGAACCCTACTGATGAAAGCTGACATAATAAACCATGAGAGTGCAATAAACTTAGTATCAACTGTTCTTGAAGGAAAGAATTTGGATAACTCAAAAGACATGAATTCAAGTAAGTCTAAGTTATATGTAAGCTTTAAAAAATTTAAAAAGCTGCTGATGGAGGTAGTAGTCAACTGGGGAAAAATTTACTCAACTGAAAACTTGTTAGTTTATCAAGCAAACAAACAGAGTTCTTATCTATTTGCACAACTTTCACCTTTTACTTCAACATTTCTTAATCGTTTTTGGGCAGAGACTCATTTGAGTACCGTGCATTTTATAGTCTCTACCTGTAAAAAAAAAAAAACCAAAAAAAAAAACAAGGTAACAAATGTATCCTCTTCTGTACACTTCCCTGACCTGCCCCTAAATTCAATGATTTCTGTAAGTACTCCTTTCACTAATTACTCAGTTCATGCTATAATAATTTTTACATTGATATTTTACCCTCTAAAGTATTATATAGTTGTCATTTTGTATATATGTTCTCTCTCTACCTTCATTCTAAGCTCTGTAAGATGGGAGCCAGGTAAATTTTAATCCTCTCTTCTGCTCTGGCCCATAAATGTCCAACTCAACATATTAACAGTTGCCAAATATACATTCAAGTACTGAAAAAGCTTCTCAACATCCAAGAACAAGTTGGTGTCAAGTAAAATAGTGTACTTACCACCTACCAAGTTTTACTCTTAACATTTAGCCTGTATTAAACTTATCAATTCTCACAATTACTCCCACAAGGCAGGCTATTATCCAAGTGAGAAAACCCAAGTGCAGAGAGAAATATTAACTTCTTAACTTCTCAAGATCATGGATCCAAGAAGTGGTGGCCCTGGGATTTGAACACCAGCTAAGAAAGGTCACTCTTCAACACTGCACTACATTACTTCAAGTACTTGAGCAGAATGACTATCAACTGGGAGGTTCGAATAAGAGGATGACTTACCACCATGTTACCTTTTTAAAAAAAATAGTGCATTTCTTCCCTTTCCTTTTTGGCTTTATTACCTTCCCTCTTTGTTCTCTTCATTCCACCCCCATCAAACCTCCACCCCAGCTTTCTACCACCACCAAAGTAGTAAGCCATCTTAAACTAGGACGTTTCCTTCCCACTTTTATCCCTACTCTTTTAATTCTATATGGAGAAACACAGATATTCATATGCACGTAAACTCACATATATACATGCATACACAAAAGAGAAAGGATATTTTCTCAAAACTGCAATATTTTTAGTTTTCTGCATCTTGTTTCTTTCATAAAACAAAACTTGCTCAAAATCCCTTTAACTCACTGGTATACATCTAATGTGGTTCATCCTTTCTAATGGCTGCTTAATCTTCCTTAATGTGGATATATCAAAATTTATTCAGCCACTCCCCCCTGAGAACTGTATTCACTTTGTTTCCAGTTGTTTGACACTAAGAACAATGCTGCAATTAATGTAAGATATCAGACACGCCAGTGGTGAAATGTGAAGTAGGCAGGCTGTGAGTTCCTTGGAGGAAGCTTCTCTGCATCTGGTCTTCCTGAACTCTTTCCTCCTTGGGCCGCAAGGAACACTCAGGCCATTCAGCTCCTTCTCAGCCAGTTGTTGGGAGTCAGGCAGGGAGAACTAGCAAATTTTGGTGGGGCTAATATCAAACTTCCATTCAGAAGCCCACGGATTTGAAAGCCAAAGTCTCCCCAAGATCTGCAGCTCTCCAGTGTCTCCACCTGGCACTTGCCAGCCCACATAGGAGAAATCCTTGCCTTGGTTTTCTCTGCCAAGACTCCCACCAGAAAGGAAGGCCTCATCTGCACCCAGCAGCCAAGCGGAGGGAAGGAAGATATTTTCAAGTTCTATGATTCCAGAATCTATTCCAAGTCCATCTAATAATTTAATGTATTGCTATGAAACCTACTTAAAACGCTGGTTGCAAGCAAAGCTGTTCTACTATATATTTAAGGTAGAAATGTGATGACACAAAACAAGTTAATTTACTTAAAGTCAGAGTAATGAACGGAAACAATTTAGTGGAAAACAACTCAGTTCCCTGCCTTTCCTGCCAAGGTCAACTTAGGACAGGACTATAAGAGATAAAGAGCACTAACCAGGATATGCTTCAAAACATTTTTACTGAAAATGGCTTCATAACTAACAAAGACAGAATCGGAGCATTCCCTCTTGGCTTCTACTACTTCATGGTGGTCATGAATTTTTATATATCCTAAGATAAATATACTTATACTGAGGCATACCTCTCTAATTGTATACCCACTCTAAACGTTTTATAATTTTCGAATTATTCTTTTTTGGTCCTGTATATATTCTATTTGCTCTTTTCTATTCAATTTCACTGCGTATTTTGTGATTTTCAAGTCTTTCATCCAAACAGGCTACCTTAACACAATACTGAGTCACTTTTAATAAGTGATGTCAGTAATTACTCAATTTGGATAATCAACTTTGCTGAAACCTGGAAGAATGGTTAAATATAAATATGCCATATACACCTGCCTTGTTTAACAGCACCATGCATATAATGCTATCCCTAAAAATGCTCAACATTTAACTCATAATATAGTATACTCCTAATATGTATTTTGCCCACACTCGAGTGCTGACGGGTACCCATCAACCAAGGAGAGCGAGCACGGCAAACAGTACTGTACAACTTCAGATAATGAGCACACGCAACGCCAAGACGCTTATTTGATGAGTGCGCCGCCACACCACTCCAGCTGAAAGTAATCTGCGACATGTGGTTACCCGCCGTGGCCCTATTTTGTGTTCTAGCAAGCAGTTTTGTCCCAAAATAGCTAACAAAAGGTATACAACAATATTAGACCTGCTACAAATAAACAAGGACAAACATTATTCTTGGTGGTAGGATGAAAGTGTCAGGGCAGCTGGAATGGTCCCTCAAGGAAACAGTCAAGGAAACCAGATAGCGATCAACAGAAAATTAGATTTGACATTACGAAACGCATCGGAAATATTACCACAGGTGGGGAAAAATGACTAACAATTGTTTGATTAGCAAGTGGCATTTCATGTTTTAGGAGTACAGGAAAAATACTGAAGAGTGAGCACCAACGTAAGACATCAGAATCATTTCTCCATAGGGCCTCCGCTACAATAATAACCACACCACACAGGGTCAGTTACCAGCATTCCCACTTTTAGGAGCACATCCTATCCCCTGAATCGCTCCCTCTCATGGGACATGTCTCTATAACCATTAAACTACAGAGGGAAAGAAAGAGAAGAGAGAAGAAAAATAAAATATTACTTTTTATTTTCTCAGGCACACAAGTGATTTGAAATACCAATTATCAAGACATCTTACTGATTCACTTTTAGAAGGATCTATTTTAAATCTTCAGCCACCTAAGAAAAAAGTTTGTGGCAATCACTTTACAATTCAGAAGTACCAGGTTATAACTGACTTGTGGAAAAAGTTAACAGTTTCTGTTCAGTATGTGAGGTTATTTGAACTCCTGAGTTTTGAATATCCTGTGGAACAGTGATTTCTCTCCTTTCTTTAATGGCTTTTCAGCTTAAAGCAATGATCTTTAAAAAAATTATATCCTAAATACTTTATTACAACAGAAATCAGCAATGTCTAATCTAAAACCCAGGTAGTGTTATACTAACCATCATTCTGATACAGTGAGCAGACTCTAGCTGAAACAAAATTCCATCACGGGCTGGGCGCGGTGGCTCATGCCTGTAATCCTAGCTCTCTGGGAGGCCGAGGTGGGTGGATTATTTGAGCTCAGGAGTTCGAAACCAGCCTGAACAAGAGCGAGACCCCGTCTCTACTAAAATTAGAAAGAAATTAATTGGACAACTAAAAATATATAGAAAAAATTAGCCGGGCATGGTGGCGCATGTCTGTAGTCCCAGCTACTCGGGAGGCTGAGGCAGAGGATTGCTTGAGCCCAGGAGTTTGAGGTTGCTGTGAGCTAAGATGATGCAATGGCACTCTAGCCCGGGGAACACACTGAGACTCTGTCTCAAAAAAAAAAAAAAAAAAATTCCATCACGAAGGTTATCAACAAGGTTAGTATTGTTGTTCCTGAAGTCTGTATAAACCTCTTTTTTCTCTGCAAATGCTTCTTGGCTGTGAACAGCATAAATATACCTTGCATCCAAGGATTTACCTGCACCAACCTGGCACACAGCTGGTGACTCTCTCAAGCATTCTAAAGATAGCCCCAGAGCTAACAAATATTGATATATGAAAGTTTTTACCCAAGAATAGTCCAAATCAGCAGTGCACATTATCAAACACAGGAATGCTTGGGATACGCTTGTACCTACACCACTTAGTTCAGCTATAGCAAGGGCAAGTAAAAATAACTACTGAACTTAATAGTTCCCAAGGAGGAAAATGTTTTATAATCATATACTTGACCCTATTAGCGGAACACCATCTTAAAAACATTTGTAGCTGGTTACAAACTTCATCGAGGGGAAAGCACGGCTGGCTCTAAATTGAACCTACCGTGACTTCTGGACATAAAATATACATTCTAAAGATAGAGATTTGGTTATATTATTTTCACAAACCAAAGAGTACAGATTTCAAGTTATTTCACAAATCAGCTGATAAATGAAAATGGATATGAAAGCATTTAGTAAATGTATATACATTTTTAAAAGGTGTTATTTTAAAATGATTTACGTGACAAAATTTGGCAAAGAGTAAACGAAATCATTAATAATAAACCAAAAATATGCAAAACTTAGGGAAAGGCCCAACGAATTAAAAATAGAACACATTTCCATCAGATTGATTTGGAAATTAAGTGTATTATAAGCTTTTTAAAATGTGCACTGAGCAACTTTATACCATACTTAAACAGTTTGAGAAATATAAAACATTTTACTTCTATAAATATACATGACTAGAGACATTTTATAAGTATATAGGACTGAAGGCAATATTTAGGCAACATAAAAGTATCCTACAGAAGTGTGTTGCTGTCATAAATCTGGGATGCAGGGTTGGAGATGGAATGGATAAGGCATGGCAATGCTTGCCCAATTTATAGTGAGCACAACCTACAAACGCAGCAACCAAATCCACCTATGGAGTAGCATGACTATAAGGGACTACTGTTTACTTGGAGGCTGGAAATGCTGAAGAAAAGAAAAACTGTCATTACATATTAGTAGTTTAGAAATAGTCAATCCATATTATTTTAAGAAAAAAATGGATGATTTATTATATAAAATTATGAATGGCAGAATACAGAAAAATTATTTCTCTTTTACCTTTACATATTTATTACAAGTACCAGGCAAAGTGTAACAACTGGAAGAACTCATTGCGAACTACCAAAAAGTATTCATTTGGTGAAATTATTCAAGTCACAAATGCTAAGTAAATAAAGGTACTTCAAAATACATGACATGTAAAACAAGTACAAAAACAGTGATTTTAAATAATCATTTTTTTAATTAAAAGCTAACCAATAAACAAGAAGCACAAGAAAAAGGCTGTCAAGTTAGAAAGAATAAATCAAATGTATTGTTGGTTGGGATTGTTAAACTAAAATCATTTAAAAATCTAAATAGGCAATTAGGATTCAAAAAAGAAAACTAAAAAAGCAATTAGGATTCAAAAAAGAATAAGAATATTTCAATAGTGTATATATTTTTTTCTACCAATAATGGAAGGATTTGGAGGCCAATTATATCCTGTAGACCCAGGTACCTCTCAGAGTATTTGCACTGAAGTCTTCTAGGTACGGCATATAAATGAACTTTACTGTTACTCAAACATGAGAAAACTTACGCATTATGAAAGAAAGAAAAACAATGACACCTGAATACGGCAAAAAACTTATGCATTAAAATAATCAAATTCAGCTCTAGCATAAGACTAGAATAATCTGCTTCCAAAGAATTCCTTTGTATTTTGGTTAAATCAGAGCAAAGGTTTTACTCTAATGAAAAGGCAAATGAGAGGTCTCTGATAAGTTGGAATCTTCATAATAAAAAGAAACACCTACCAGAAAATTTGTATTGTTATCTATAATCTCATTTGTAAAAAAGCTCTCATTAAGTTACTTTAAAAATAAAGGTGATAAATGAATAACATCTATTTCATATGAATCATATGCCAAATTACTGTACTCTATAGCTGTAAGTGCTATTAATAAATACAATTGATTCATGCTACAAGAGGAAGAATTCAGACACTTAATTTCACATTTCAGAATTCCTGAGTCTTATCAGAGAAAAACAAGTACCAAAAAAACAAACAAAATAAGCCTAACTATAGTAGGGCAAATAATACATTGGGCATTAAGTTAATATTATATTAGTAATTTTAAAGCTGAAGACTATGGGGAAAAATATATATGTACTTCAGTGGAATTATAAACATGATTTTAAAGCTTGGTTTGTTAAAAAGGCGTTTTGATGGAACAAGGCCACCTGAGTGACATCTTTAATGATGGTAAGTCCACCATTTTAAAGAAAAAGCATCTTTATTTCAAAGCCTAATTATCAATATAAAAAGGAAAAAAGTTTTAATAAAATGTTTTAGTAAGATTGCAATGGGACAGCCCTTTGATGAAAGATCTAAGGAGGATAAAGCCAATGTAATTGAATTAGAACATGAGTTCTAACTTTGAGCCACCACCCATTAAATAATTTCCTTTTTGCTTTGCATATTACACAGTGAAAATAAAGATATCTTAAGAGCACTTCAGTCCCACAATGTAGGATTTAAGCTTGTGTGAATAGGTGTAAATGGCTCTGCAACAATGGGATGCTTGCAAAAATACATTCAACTGAAAAGTTTATGTCTCTTTTCTAACTAGTAAGGAAATGGGAAGCAAAGTGGTCCCACCTAAAACAACAAAACAAAACAAAACAAAACAAACACTGTTCATCCTTTCTGGAAAGACTACCAAAGCAAAGAACACCCAATAATATTATACATTTAAAAACTACATACTTTTACTCATCTTTATAAGTAGGAAAGATGCATAAAACTATTCTTGGACTTTATAAATAAAGACACTAAGCAGAAAAAATATTTGGGTTATTTCTCTGTTCATAAGTACTCAGAAATAAAACAATTAAAAAAACACTAAAGTGCAGACCTATAGGCCAATACAGGCATGATAAAGAGGTGCAGCCAAAATTGCATCTACATTTACACTTACATATCCAGAAAATGATTCTTGCTTTAAAAAAAATTGTGCAATTTAAAAACTAGTCAGTTTTGTTTGTGCCGTAATACAATTAGAACTTGTCTCTGCTCACTAGTGAAGTGACTGCTAGACCTTGGACAGCACGCTAGGCTCTTGTCAATCATACATTTTGTTAGAATCATACAATATTGATTCCACCTCCAGAAAATGTTAGGGTCCTCTTGTTGTAGAATGAAGAGCCACTGGTATCTGGTTGATTGCCTTTAACCAGAGAGGTTTTCAGTTCCATTTCACAAGCTACAATAGCTGCATTCAATTCCACTTGAGCTCGATGAACTACATAAAACATGAGGCCTATACTTATAATAATCTGTGAATAAAAATAAAATATTACAGTTATCAATAGTTTATCCAAAAAAGAGAGAAATAAATCCAATAAATATTTGGCGAAGAAATACTTCAAAGAGAGTGCTTCTCAAATGATAGGTAAGATATTATACATTTTAAACAGTTTATACACAGTTATCATTTATTCTTTCCTGGGGTGATTCTCCTGTCTCAGGTAAACATACAGCAAACATACATCTCTCTTGGTCCATATAAATGATGTTGCTTGATACAAGTCAAACTTACCTCTTTGTACCAAAAAGCTTCCTTCAAAGAATGAAAAATGTCTACAATAGAGGTAACAGCTGGCTAGACTTTATTAGTGTAATTTAAGTAGTGTTATATCTTTGCAGGACTATAAATTTCCACAAGTATTTCTAAGCCCACTTAGAAGCACTAAGCACTAAGCTTAGCCCACTAAGCATTACCATTTGCAACAAATTACCTGGTACAGACAAAAAAAGTCTTAAGGACCACTTAAAAAACTAAAATGCCAATAAACTCCAAAAGAAATTAACAAGAGATTGTGAACATGAAAGTTCGCTTAGGGAAAAATAAAAACAAAGGAAAGCATGCTGATAATAAAAAAAAGAATACCAGTCAAAGCATCAAACTGATCAAACTGAAAGTCAGGGTCCTAGTCTTGGTTTAGCCATTCACTAGTGGTGTGATTTCAGGGAAGTTCCTTAAACCATCTGACCTTCAGTTTCCCATTGTTCAGTAGTAAATCATGGTCCCTCTGTGCTCTAAGATTCTACATACAATTCATCAGAATGTCTAAGCAGTCCACATTTTCTAAATGATTTTTATTCCAAAGTTCATTTGTAAGTCAGGTCTTCAGGGTCTGAAGCAAAAATAGTAGGTGCTGTTTAATGTCCTAGCAAATTTAGAAAGGATGCTTTAAACAAAGGTGTCCCTAAAATACAATACTTTAAATTCATAAACCTACCACTAATTATAACATAAGCTTTATGGGAAAAGTATTCTCGATGCAAGTGTTGAGGGTGGCAGGGGGAGCAGGGGGAGCAGAGGCAGAGCATCCTGAGATGTCACAGGTGAGGTAGAGGGGAAGGACGCGCTGAGCTAAAGATGTGCACTGGGGAAAGGGTTGTCTTCACACAAATAAACATATTAGCAGCCATGACGGTAAATGGATTTGCGTCCCCCCACCTCCCCCAAAAAAAGAAAGAAAGCAAGTTTTCAGAGTAAGACTAAAAAGCTTAAGGCTAGAATGTTCAGAAACACAGGTATAGGAGGTGAAAGGAAGAAGACAACTGTATGCCCGGGCAAGGAGGAAAAAAAAATCAAGATAGTGGTATCAAAATAACGAAAGGAAAAGTGTTCTGATAATTAAGGCACAGGCTTTATTAGGCGGCTAAGGTGTCACGCTAGATGAGAAGTGGAAAGTGCATCTGATTGATACGGTTAGTGATGACCTCGGAAAGCACAATTTGAGAAAACGATGTGGCAGGACCACAGACAGTTCAGTTCAGACCCAGTAAAAAACTTTTTTGGGCTCCCAGAAAGAGTAAACTGCCTATATCTTTTTGTGGGATTTTTTTCCTGCTGCCCTTCTGGATCCCAGAGCCTGACAATCTGTACTGACTCTCCCCCAACATGCCCTAGCCCAGTGTAGTGTTTTGCTTTTTGTTGTTTTTTTTTTTTTAAAGACAATAAAATGGAAACAGGAATTATAAGCAATTATTTTAAGTTTCCCTATTAAAATGACATGAAAGAATAAAACATGGGCAGAAGAACAAGCCTCATATGGAAAAACAGGCATCTCTTCAAACCAGAAAGTAGATGAAAGTAGAGGCAAGGAACACAAGAAGGTTAACAGATTTCTTAGATAGGGGGACTCCCTGTCTAAGGGGGACTTAGGGGACTCCCATTTGAAGGCTTCTGATTTTTCTGTTAAGCAAGCAGAGTGGTAATCTGTTGAGAATGAAGAGGGAAATAGGGGAAGGAGTCAAAACTGTGAGGAAAGTGAAGATAGTCTGAAATTGCAAACTATTTCAAGAAAATAGGAGGGGAGTGAGAAGACACAGGAAAGAGTTGGGATGTGAGGCAGTGTTGACAATACCAGGTAAAGGTATGCAACTGTGAGTTAAATATTATCACTTCATCTGGTTACATGACTTTTCCAAAAGAACTGGTACAAAGCAGATCAAACTTGGACTTACCCTGGAAGGGGGTCTGGGTTGGTGGGTACAAAGAAAAATGTGGGGCATGGAAAAGAATAACTAAATAGATCATGGAATCTAAGCTGGATTTCAGTACAGGTTGAATATCTCTACTAAGGAAATCCAAAATCTAAAATGCTTCCAATTCCGAAACTTTTTGAGCACTGATATGACGCTCAAAGGAAATGCTCACTGGAGGATTTTAGATTTCAAATTTTCAAATTAAGAATGTTCAATCAGTAAGTATAATGCAAATATTCCAAAATCAAAAAAAAAATTGAAATCCGAAACACTTCTCATCCCTAGCATTTCAGGTACAGGATATTCAACCTGCACAAGAAACAGTTGTGGCTTCCTTCAAACACTTATTTTGTATTGTTTTAATTTTACTGATATTTTGGACTCTCTTTAGGTTGGTGGCTATAAAACTCAAAGGCAAATTTGTGGCTCATTTCTAGCAAGTAGAAAGAAACTCATAAATACACTTACTCTACTAGCTTTAATTGAAGCTTCATCTTTTTTTTCCTATGCTAATTTTCCCCTTTTAAATGACTTCTTACCCTCTCTTTTTATTCTTCTGTATATATTTTATAAGATGGATTAAATCCTTCCTGAATCAAATTAAGCTATAACAAATATTCATAAATCAAACTGAAGCATAACTATGCCTTCACTTTATTTATTTATTTAATTTATTTATTTATTTTTGGTAAATGCTTGAGCTAAGAATATGTGCTTTTTCCCTGTCTTGTATCCTAAGCTTAAATTCGCAAGCTCAAACAAAGGGTAAGAAATCACTGGATAGGACCAGGTGTGGTGGCTCAGGCCTGTAATTCTAGCACTCTGAGAGGCTGAAGCAGGAAGATCACTTGAGCTCAGGAGTTTGAGACCAGCCTGAGCAAGAGCGAGATCCCCATCTCTACTAAAAATAGAAAAATTAGCTGGGTGTCGTGGTGTGCATCTGTAGTACCAGCTACTCAGAAGGCTGAGGCAAGAGGATTGCTTGAGCCCAGAGGTCTGAGGTTGCAGTGAGCTATGATCACGCCACTGCATTCTAGCTGGGGTGCCAGAGTGAGATTCTTATCTCAAAAAGAAAAAAAAAAAAATCACTAGATAAAAGAAGATCCTATAATTTAAGAAGTACTATGAACTCCATTGATTATAGTTAAGTAATTTACTAAGATGCATACAAATATAAAGTTTCAAATGATGAAAATCGTCTGTAAGCTACTAATACTGAGGAATTCTAATTACTCAAACATAATATTGAGGGGAAAAAAAGATGTTTCAAATGGATTATTCACGTTTAAGAAACTAAAAAAGCATAAAATACGCTTAAACTTACACTAAAATCTATTTAAGAATGAAGTATATGCCAGAATCTTATAGTACCTTGGGATAATCAGAAATTTAAAAGTATTACATATATTATATGCTGTAGATATAATGTATAGAAACTTTAACATGATTAGCATGCCATATTATAAATATACCAACTGTAACAAAAACTCAACCTAGATTCCATTATCTAGAGAAAATATAGCTCAGGAAACAAATTAGTAAAGAAAAATCAAAAGTCTCTGAATGTCAAAAATATTACAAAATTTTTTTACAGCAAGCCCTTTTTATTGACAAGCTTTATTTAAGCAATATTCCAATGTAAATATTCGTGGGCTTACTTTATTTACTTAACTTGTACCTCATAAGCATAAAGAAAATTAACTCTGGTTTTATCATAATATTTTTAATACAATATAGTGCCTCAAAAACTTGAGAATGCCACCAACAGCAAATCTGTGATATGGTAACATACTTTCAGTAACAGTATAAATTAAAACAAGTCAAAGGACCAGTTAAGTCTGTACGACTATCTTATTAGTATTATCTGCTCAGAAGACTATACTGTTGTCCCTTGGTATTCACGAGGTATTGGTTCCAGGAACTCCCTGGATACCAAAATCTGCAGATACTCAAATCCCTTACATAAAATGGTGTAGTATTTGCATATAACCTTCACATATCCTCTCATATACTTTAAATCATTTCTAGATTACTTATAATACCCAATACAATGTAAATGCTATGTAAATAGTTATATTCTTTTATTTGTACAGTTTTTTATTGTCATACTGTTATTTTTTATTGTTTTGTGTTTGCTTTAATATTTTCTATCTGGGGTTGGTTGAATTTGCAAATGTGGAACAGGTGGATATAGAAGGCTGACTGTATTCTATTGGTTATGAGCATGATCTCTAGAACCAATCACCGTGGTTCAAATCCTGGCTCTTCCCCTTACAGCTGTGACTTTAAACAAGTTACTATCTAATGACATCTTGGTAAACTAGCTCCTGGGGATCAGAGGTAGGAGGCATGATTTATAGCATTCATCATTTCCCATGGTACAGATATTCCTGCCATGGCCAATTTCAAGAGGCCAATGTGACTGATGTCACTGAACAGAGTTAAAAAGTGATGTACACAATTGGCTCAAGATAGTAAGTCTGTATCTCCTAGGGTTTTGGTAGGGACTAAATGAGCTTAAATATGTGGCAGACATAAGCATGGAATAAAGGTTAGCTATCATCATCATCTTACTAACTCATCAAAAATTACGGTGATTTTCTATTTTGATAAATCTCAGGAATAAAATATATCACAAATGAATTTTTAACTGTTTATGTTTGCAATTTAAAGGCCCTGAATACATTTCCCTAACATGGCAGTATTTTTCTCTTTTATCGACCTCTTACTTGGAATTTTATGTGCCCTAAACTATATTACAATTTGCATACACAAGTCATATTTGGATTTATAATGGAAAACTTCATTTTTTATAAGGCAATACTTTTTAAACAAATTTTTTGTTCTACAGCAAACTGTACTAGAAAGAAATTTACATTGCCAATACAATTAATACTCTAAAAAACACAAATAGAAGAATTTCAATAATTTGAAGATAAAGTATAAGATTAAAAGCCCAACTCCACCCAATTTCACAGAAATTACCTTCAGAAACACTTTACACAAAGTCAAAATAAAGTACTTGATTTGTGATGACTTTGAAAATAAATCACTGCAAAAATAATTCTAATTTTATCATTCCTTGTTTGCCTCCTTGAGAGCTTTCAATAAGTATCAATTCAGTTCTATACACTTCCATATATCCACACAATTTAAAAAATTTAATGTCAAAATATGAAATTAGTTCTAAGAGAACAAAAAAAAAATCTGAAAAGGAAAAACCCTCTTAAATTATTTTCAATGAAATTTGTTAAATCAGCAATGCAATACAAAAAGAAAAAAGAGAGACAACCCTTAGCCTTAAACTCACCTGTAAACAAAAAACAAAATATCCACTAACACTCTGTTCTGCAATGACATCTTCCATTGTCCGCAGAGTGGTACCCAAGTAAGAATTCAGAAGCTGGGTAGGAAGCAGTCCAACCGAAGATGCCATCAGATAGTTGGGTAATGAGAGATCGGTAATCTAGAAGAGTAAATTAAAGGGAATGATTCATTATCAAATAAAATTTCAATCCAACATAAAAATGTGTGTATAAGTCTTGCTAGTGGTTTCTCCTTGGGCGTAGAGGGAGATGAAATACTTTACAAAGTATTCTCACTTTTAAAAATGTTTATAAAGAGAATACATGCATAATGTAAAAGATTTAGAATGAAATAAAAGTTTAAAGAAAATTTTAATATTCTGTTATTCTACTACTGAAAGATAACATTTGTCACTATTTTTTCTTATACATAAATAAAATTCACAAACAGATCATGTTGTAAAAACACCTTTGTAAGTTTTCCTCATGTCATTAAATATTCTTCACAAACATTCTTAAATGGCAGTGTGATTGCTGGGCTTTGAAGCCAGGTAACCCTAGAATGGCATGCCGGTACTGAGAACTCAATGAGCTACACTGTCTTTGAGTATCAGTTTCTTTTAATCTGTAAAATGAAAATAACCACCACCTTACATAGTAGTTGTTAGGATTAGAAATATTTCTAAAGTATCTAGGAAATACCTAGCATATTATTGACACTCAAAAAAGATAAAAATTATCACTATTATGCAATTACACTACCACTGTTTGGATATAGCACAATAATCCCTCCTGCTGTAGAACACTTACATTGCTTCATTATTTGTATGTATGTAACTATGCATTTATTTTTTGCTATTATACAAAAAGCTAAAACTATGATGAAAACCTTTTCCTGTGTGGTAGGCAGCACCTAAAATATTCCCAATGACCTAATCTCCTGGTATTCATGACCTTGTGTGACCCTTTTCCCTAGAGTGTGAGCTGGACCTAGTTGCCTCTACCAAACAGCCTATGTAGAAGACGTGAAGAGATGTCACTTCCAAGATTAGGTTACAAAAAGAATAGGACTTCCATATCTTCCTCAAGCAGGTAGGCTGCCATGGTGTAACTAGCTCGATGGAGAAGCCCATGTGGCAAGGAACTGATGTCTTCAGCCAACAGCTAGTAAAGGCCTGAGGCCTGCCAACAGTCACATGAGTGAGTCTGGAAGTAGATTCTCCCTCAGTCAAGCCTTAAGATAACTATAGCCCTGGCCAACACTTTGACTGCAGAACTGTGAGGGGCTCTGAGTCAGAGACACTCAGCTCTTTGCACAAGGATTTCTGACCTGTAGAAACTGTGGGACAATAAATGTTTGTTGTTTTAATCTGCTAAATTGTGAAGTGACTTATTATGTTGCAATAAATGACGATTACAACGTGGATATCAATTATTTTAGTACAGATAACTAGGAATTACTGGCTTAGTAAAAAACTTTCTTTTCTCAAAATGTTCGCAGTGATTTATACATCTGTCAGTGATACATGAGTGTGTCCATTTTGTCATACTCTTACCAACTTTAAGCATTAAATTTCAATCTTTCTTATTTTGACAGGAGTAAAAATGTTTCATCATATTTAGTCTGAGTATTTTAATTTATATTGACACTAGTTCTCTATATACAATTTTCTGTGTGCATTTCTTTATGACTTTGTTAACATTTGCCCTTTTTATTGAAACATTAAGTGTTTTTCTTATTTATTCGTTAAGAGTTATTTATAAATATACCCCTTGGAAACCTGTTGTCTATTATATGTGGCATATATTTCCCCCTAAAATGTCCCTTATCTTTTTTTTTATTTTGTTACATTTACTTTTTTTTTTAAATTTCAAAGTATTATGTGGGTACAAATGTTTCTGGTTACATGGATCACTTTTGTAATGCTCGAGTCAGGGTTAAAAGTGTGCCTGTCACCCAGATAGTGGTCATTGTACCTGTCAGGTAGGTTTTCACCCATACCTTCCCCCCTCACTGGTTTCCTCTGAGATTTACTTCCATCTATGCGTATGTGTGCTCATCAGTTAGTTCCAATTTAATAGCGAGTACATGTGGTATTTGTTTTTCAATTCTTTAGATACTTCTTTTAGGATAACGGTCTCCAGTTCCATCCAAATTGCTGCAAAAGGCATTAAGTCATTCTTCCTTATCTTTTAATTTTATGTTTTGACATATAAATGTTTCTAAATTTTTATACAATCAAATATTGTCAATTTTTTCCTCTGATTTTTCCATTGCTTTTCACTTTAGAAAGTCTTTTTAGATCCCATCACTAGTTTTTACCTATACATTTTTTTATGTTTTCCTTTTTAACATTTACTACTTATTCCTTCTGGAATTTATTCAAATTAAAGGTGAAGATATAGCCTGATTCCTCTTTCCCAATAGCCAATTTTCCTAGCATTGTATAATAAATAACCAACAACTTCTTTATTGACTTGTGATATTTTATTATAAAGTTATTATACATAAAAGGGTTTATTTGAGGCTATAATACTGTCCATTCATCTCAAATTTTGTACTAAAACCAAAACTGCTATCTCAAATTTTGTACTGACACCAAATTGTAATAAAGACTATCAGTTAATAACTGGCAAAGAATTTCCCATTCCCTTCATATTCCTTCATTATTAATCTTTTTTTTAAATGCCATAACTATACTCATCTATGTATTCTTACAGATCATTCTGTCATTCAAAAAGAAAAAAAAAATCAGTAGATATTATATAATTATTAAGGTAAATTTACAAATTAATTTGAACAGAGCTGCAATCTCCACAATATTTAGCATTCTTATCCTGAAATGTTTCTACAATTACTCAAATCAACTTTTACAACTCTTACTAAAGTTTGGTAGTTTCACTCACATATCTCATGTATTTCTTCTTAGTTTTTTCTAAGCATTTTGTGTTACTGTTGTTACCACTGCTATTATCAATAAGTTTGAAAAAAAATAAATTTTCCATATCCCCTCTGAGTATTACTGGTATGTTAAGAAAGCTACTGGCCACTTTATTAAACTTTTTTACTAATTTTAAGATCTCATATTTTAATCAGGTATGGGTTACTCTATAATTACAACCTAATGTAATAATTATTTAAAGTCTATTTCGAAAAGGGCACATTCATCTCTATTCATAGATGATGAATTAAAGATGCACTATTGCTAGTTTGGAAAGAATATTTCAGTGACTGGTTGTTAATGATTCACCTTAACAATCACTGACTCAGTAACTGCTTTTTAAGATAAAAAGTAAGACACACTGCCTACCCTCGATGGATTTACACACTGACAAGTACATAGGAACTACCTACCAGGCAGAA
Organism: Avahi laniger; assembly: GCA_963575035.1. Classification (NCBI taxonomy): domain Eukaryota; kingdom Metazoa; phylum Chordata; class Mammalia; order Primates; family Indriidae; genus Avahi; species Avahi laniger. Next base: position 98,134 of record CAUYSK010016254.1, on the reverse strand, counting down.
AGGGGAGCCTTGAGAAGGGCTATGTGGAGAGCATTAAAGATTAAAGGATTAAAATTACTCATAGGAGCGGTGCACAAAGGGCAAGTTAGTGGAAAAAGAGGCTTTTAAAATAGACACTGAAAGCTAAGTATGGGTTTGGCAGGCAAAGATAGACAGGATAAGGAAGGCAGGTGTTCTAAGAAGAGAACGAACAAGGACAACGTGGCAGGGAAAGTACAGGACGCATTACTAAAGTTGGCACACAGTCAGCACTGTTTATAGGGCACGTGCAAAGGAATCCCATAAAATAAAGACAGGAAAAGTAGATGGGGTGATACTAGTTAGGGACCTTGGGTAAAAGAGGAACAAGCACAGACTCAGAGGAAGAGTACTGAGGAGTCTAGTCAAAGAATGATGTGAAGGGAGCTAAGCTTGGGAAAGGCTCCTCAGTCAGTTTAGAGCACTCGCAGGAGCAGAGAACTTTCTTCAGAATAAACACGTCAAATGTATAAAATGAGTAAATATGATAAAAATGAATCAAAAATGAATCTTGAAAAATATTGCAGTTAATAACAAACATTACATAATTATTTTTAAAATAAAAGTCCTAAAATGTCAGAATGCAAAACTTCAGTCCACAGCCTTTAAGTTTCTCTAGACAGAACACATAATTGACATTCATGGATGTCAGCAATAATATCCATATGGGCATTTTAAGAACAGATTTCATATATCTGAACTCTGCCATTCAACTATTTTAACAAGACTATTGTCCAATGCATAAATCGAAGTTTATCGAATTCTTCATGACTAAACATTATCCTTGGAAAAAATGCTACTATTTATATATACATACTTTCTGAAAAGCCATGTATCTAAAGAAAGCAAAACATTAATTTTGTTAATCAATGGAGATAGTTTTGCTGGAGTGTTCAATGATTTAACCAACAGAGCAACAAAATAACATACACACAGTCTTTAAACTAATAACTTTACTAAAGATAAATGAGTTCCACTTATTTTAAGATGGCATTTCCTATAAACCAAAATCTTATTCAGAATCTCCATCTCGTTGCAATATTGCCCCTTCCTAGTTAAAAAAAATTCCTTAAAAGGAGAGGTCTTATTAAAACTTATTTTACCAATGTCTTTTTCCTGTCTACAAAGTAAGGATTCATTGTAAAAATTGTGACAAGTATAACAAGAAAAAAGAAGAAAATAATCATTAACATTTTAGTGTTTATTTTTCTATTCTTTGCATTTATTGATATGTATTTTTCTTTTATAACATTGCAAGTTAATGTTATAAATAATTTTTGTGGCCTTGTTTTGATGTAATGAACATTTTGGCATTATGTATATACTACGTACAACATGACTTTTTTTTTTTTTTGAGACAGAGTCTCACTGTGTTGCCTGGGCTAGAGTGCTGTGGCGTCATCCTTGCTCACAGCAACCTCAAACTCCTGGGCTCAAGCAATCCTCTGCCTCAGCCTCCCAAGTCGCTGGGACTACAGGCATGCACCACCATGCTCGGCTAATTTTTTCTATATATTTTTAGTTGTCTGATTAATTTCTTTCTATTTTTAGTAGAGACGGGGTCTGGCTCTTGCTCAGGCTGGATTCGAACTCCTGAGCTCAAACAATCCGCCCACCTCAGCCTCCCAGAGTGCTAGGATTACAGGTGTGAGCCACTGCGCCTGGCCTACAGCATGACTTTAATGAGCACACAATCAGCTATAGTTTTCTGTCTATCTTTTTTTATTCCTGCTTAGAGCTGGATCTTATGTGTATAGAAGGCATTTGATAAATTTTTGTTGAATGAGTAAAAATAATAAACCTATAGTGTGTCAAACTATATAAAGAAGAACTTTTCAACTTCTTCTCTTCACAGTAAACGTTAGAAGCAAGTCTGATTTCAAGTCTGTAATATTTATTCTCTATATAACTCTTCCTCTTAGGCACCGAAACCTACTCATAAGACTGTCATGATGATTAACGGGTATCATGTATGCAAATTTACTCTCCTAATTCTAAATGGTATATAGCATATGAGTGAAAGGATCTTTTACACTATGCTTTGTTTTTATTTTAGGTTTCAAAGATTTAAGGATGACTGAAAATAAAATTTCCCAACGTGGATTTCTTTAAGACAGGGAACCTACCAAAGTCTGACTTTTTAAGTTTTTCTTAGGCCAACATGAAAAGAGAGAATGGTCTTAAGACTCTCCTGTAGAGCAATCTAACAACATCAGACCCCTCTGGAAGTTGCAAACACCAATATGAATACTGTTACCCGTAACAACCAATTATCATGTAATATTTTTGGATCAAAGACAACATTTTACAGGAGTTAATTTTAAAGTGTAGGTCTCCAAAGAGGCATTGCAGAGGCAGAGCAGACCTTACAAGAACACTTTAATGCTTACTAACTACAGAATGGGCTTATTCTTGTGAATGTCTTCAATTTTCAATTTAATCAACAAGTTTCTTCTAAATGGCTTTATTCTTTTAGGATTCCATCTCCTTCCTATACCTACATCAACAGTCCTTTCTTATCAATCCAGAGTTTCTTTTTTTAGGAATTGATAAACTTCAGGAGAACCTGAAGTTTGAAGGTTATAGACAGGATTTCATTTGCTATGTTTAAATCAGAAAATGCTGAGGATTAAATAAATTAATACATCAAAGGCATTTAGTAAATTGTAAAATGGCAAGAGAGAGGCTATGGAGGTATTAGGTTGGTGCAAAAGTAATTGCAGTTTTAGCATTGTTGAAATTTGCCATTTGATACTGTAATACATTCTTAAATAAATGTGGTTATGTCATATATAATTTTGATGCACATTTCTCGCTTTATGTTTTTTCCCATTGACTTATTACTTGCTGTTTATCTTATATTTATTTTAGACTATGGAAATGATGTTAGGAGCAGCAGAGACAACTTGCAACATCAACAATACATTTGGCCCAGGAACTGCTAACAAACGTACATTCCAGTGGTGGTTCCAGAAGTTCTGCAAAGGAGAGGAGAGCCTTGAAGATTAGGGAGCGCAGTGGTCAGCCATTGTTAAGTTGACAACGACCAATTGAGAGCAATCATGGAAGCTAATCCTCTCACAACTACAGAAGTTGCTGAAGAACTCAACATTAACCATTTTACCACTGCTCAGCATTTGAAACAAATCGGAAAGATGAAAAAACTTGATATCTGGGTGCCTCATGAACTGACCAAAACCAAAAAAATCATCGTTTTGAAGTATTGTCTTCTCTTCCTGTACTCAACAACAAACCACTTCTCAATCAGATTGTGATACGTGACAGAAAAGTGGATTTTATACAACAGGCAACAACCAGCTCAGTGGCTGGACTGAGAAGCAACTCCAAAGTACTTCCCAAAGCCAAACTTGCACCAAAAAAAGGTCATGGTCACTGTTTGGTGGTCTGCTGCCATTCTGATCCATTACAGCTTTCTGAATCCCAGCAAAACCATTACATCTGAGAAGTATGCTCAGCAAATGGATGAGATGCACAGAAAACTGCAACACCCGCAGCAGGCATTAGTCAACAGAAAGGGCCCAATTCTTTTTTTTTTTAATTTATTACAACTTTATTTCTCTGTACTTTTACATATTTTGCAATGTGCTTTTGGGGTACTTTAGTTATTCATAGTGAAGAAAATACATATTTGTTTTAGAAGGATTTAAAAATAGAAAAAGTTGGTATAAGGGAAAAGCAAGCCTGGGTCCACAGCACAACCTGGGGTTCCTTTCCAAGTTGCCAATGAGATGTTGCCTCCTTTCTTTCTAAAGGGTCCAATTCTTCTCCACGACACCGTCCGACCGCACCTCATACAACCAACATTTCAAGAGTTGAAAGAATTGGGCTATGAAGGTTTCCCTCATCCGCCATATGCACCTGATCTCGCCAACTGACTACCACTTCTTCAAGCATCTCAACAACTTTTTGCAGGGAAAATGATTCCACAACCAGCAGGATGCAGAAAATGCTTTCTAAGAGTTCGTCCCAAAGCACGGATTTTTGTGCTACAGAAATAAACAAACTTATTTGTCGTTGGCAAAAAATGTGTTGATTGTAATGGTTCCTATTTTGACTAATAAAGATGTGTTTGAGCCTAGTTATAATGATTTAAAGTTCGTGGTCCAAAACTGCAATTACTTTTGCACCAACCTAATACAACTACCTCTACCACTAATAACAACAATAATAAGAAGGGCTATGAGCCAGGCACAATAATACTTAATGTCTTCAGTACATTAGCTTATTTAAGCCTCATACCTCTACTCAGTTTTACAGATGAGGAAACATACAGAAGAACATACAGCATGGACCAATCCAGGACTGTTTACTTCCAAAGTCTTTGTCCCTCGTGACCATGATACATAACTTCCTCTTTTGAGTTAAGTCTAGATAATTTTTTTTAATCATGGGCATTGAGAAAATGAATTTTAACTGGGGCTTTTAAAAAAGGATAATTTCAAAGATAGGGAGGGAAGTAGAAAACACGAGAAATATGCTTGGAAAGGTGGCACCCGTAGTCAGCTAGAATGGTATGAGGTGGAGAAGGTGGAGGTAGAAAGGAGCTCTAGAAGGCAGAAGGGAAGGTCAAATTAAAACCAACATCAGCCTAAGCTAATTCGCTTTTCTCTCACAAATTCTAGATGAATTCAGTGAACTGTTTTGGTTGAAAGAGTGACTTCTGTAAGCAGACAGTTCAGAACAACAGGAATAAACAAGATGTAACAGACCATATCCAGTGGCTTCATGACCCACTCTGTTCATGGCTATGAGTAAGACTTTTACAGTACGATGCACCATATCAGCCAATCCTGGGTTCAAACCTCAGCTGTGCCCCATGGTACGTGAGTGATTCAAAATAAGTTCCTGGATGGCTGAGGCTCAGCTTCTTTCTTAGTAAATGGTGACAGTAATACCTATTTCGAGAGGCCATTTTTCTTTTTTTTCCTTCTTTTCTCTTAACCCCATAATGCCAAACTGAGAGTTGTCTCTAGTCAAGCTCGCTTTCAATTACGTGATTACCTTAAATTATTTCCAAGTACAAAGTAGAACTTCTTACTTACATACTTAATATGTAAAAGAGACATTATCAAAAGTGAAGCCTACCTTACCGTCAATCAATAAATATATAAAGTTCTTAGTATATATCCATGACCACACTAGGCATTAAACACACAATGAAGAAACAGAGGGCCACGGGTTAAGATCCTACCATCAGACCATAGTTAAAAGTTTGACTCTACCATCTATTTTCTACCTAGGTGACCTTGAGTAATAACAACAGAAACAACAATAGCCAACATGTGTTTGTTAGGCCAGGCTCTGTTGTACGTATTCATCTCATGTAATCTACTCAACAGCTCTATGAAGCAGGTACCACTACTTTTCCCATTTTACAAATAAGAAATCGAAGCACAGAGAGAACAAACAACTTGACCAAGGTTACCAGATTCTAAGCAGACAGCAAGACTCCAGAGCACCAGCTCTGCGCTCATAATTAATCAACAATAATCTGTAATATGTGTATAATCACTTTCTGCAGGGTTGGTTTAAGGATTAGAAATAATAAGTGAAAAGAGTCTAGGATAGTAGTTGGTGCAGAGTAGATGGACAAGAAAAGGCACAAGGATAGAAGCTATACACTGGAGGACAAAGCAAACTAACAGAATGAATGTATACAGGTTCCTTAACTTCAGCCTTCTTTCAAAGTCTTAGGACAGCTGATCTATTATTACCCAAGACTGCACCAAAGTTCATGTTGATATGTCATACTGTAGGGGGCTGTGAAAAGGTAGAAATTTAAGGTCGTGACCATACCAAACTACTATAAACACCAAACTTTTTCTCTACAGAAAACCCCTCATCTTTCCACTGCCTCTACCTCTACCAAACACCATTCAAGAGTCATTGCTGCTGTTGGTTAGAATCAACAAAAGATTTGCACAAAGCATTTAAAAAGAAAAAAAAAGAAAAGTATCTTAATTTCATCATAAAGCGGTAGGCTGGTTAGAATTATTTTTAATTCAAAACAAAATGAGAGAGTTTCTAGAGACTAGCAATGATTTACTTTCGAAACAAAACAATAAGTCAGAATTACTAACATAAAATACATTAATTTCTCTGGTTTTGAATGCTGTATCTCTTTACTTCAATACATAGTTTTCTTTAAGTATAGCTTAAGGACTGAATTCCTGGGAATCTCTATATGAACTCCTTGTAGTTTAAAATCATTGAATTTGGGGAACTCAGTAATCTAGTTTAATCCCATCACTTTAGAAAAGAGGAAAGTAAAGCCAGATAGGGTTAGTAATTTGTTTCAAAGTCACAAAGTTTATAAACCTCGGATTCCTTTCTTCTAATCGGTTGGTCTCAGGAGCAGCGTTTCTATCCTAAATCAGTTGCACGGAGATGCACACTAGCAATAGAAACCTGAGTAGAATAAGCAGAACATATAAATGCAAGGGCAGAAAAGAGTCTTGAGGCAGTGTATAAAGAAGAAAAATATATGCTCATTGAGTAAAAGTTATCTGTTCTAGTTGGTTTTATCCACTACTCAGTGATTTCAAAATGAAGCTCCTCCAAAGAAAAAAAGGAAAATTTTCTCCTTTACATCAATTAAAACAAATTATTTGAAGAAGGAAAGGCCTATTACAGATTTAGAAAACTCCGAAATCTGGAGTCTACTGCTATAGCCTCCACTGTTCACTCAAACGCTTGAGTCAAACCCCTGGATGCATTTATGCAGGCAAGAGAGAAAGCTAGGAATGTGAAGTCTTCCCCTCCAACAGTTGCCAAAGCTGCTACAGGAATAAGATGACAAATGTTAAAGATGGACATTTCCATTCAAGTCTCGCCCCCCACCCCCTGCCCCGTCCCATACTTAAAATGACTCTTCATTTTTAATCAAATGCACATCCGGAAAAGGAGTAGTTCTTTCCCTACCAGATTTCCTACTGAGGTCCACCTTCGATTTGTCTTATTTGCATGACAGATTTCCCAGGGTGTGATGGAAAGTATTTGTAACTCCCATAGTCAATGTCACTTCTCCGCTCATATTTATCTGATAGAGCGCCCTCCCAGGGCCGTGACAAGACCGCTCAAAAACAGACTTGGAGAGGGATAGGCCAGCGGGACACCACTTACCGAAAACACTGCATTCTGAAGCCCAAAAGGTATGGGGGTCAGTCTGGCCAGCGCCACCACTTTCAGGCCGCTTCCTCCCTCCACGACGCGAATAACGGCGCTCAGCTTCTCACTGTTCTGGATCCTGGCGGCCACCCAGGCGGTGAGCAGCCGCTTGCAGACCACATGGGCGATGAAGGTGCCGATGAGGACGCCCACTACCATCAGACCCATGCCCAGCACGAAGCCGTACAGGTATCCGGCGGCCACGTTGAGCACGATGTAGCCCCAGCCGCAGGGGAAAGAGACCACGATGAAGCCCACGACAAAGAGCAGAACCCCTAGCAGGGAGTCAAGGCTCTCCACCCAGAGCAGGAGATGCTGAAGGTAGCGGCGGACCAGGGCCAGGGAAGCGAAGCACAGGGCGGCTAGCACGCAGACCAGCACGAGGCTCCGGCACCAACAGGTGCTGCCGAGGCAGCAGCAGCGCCAGTTTCTCACCTCAGCCACGCCGACCACCACGCCGCCGCCGCTCCCGGGGCCGCCCGCCAAGGACCCGCCCGGCTCCGGCAGCTCCGAGGCCGCGGGCGGACCGTGGCGCTCCAGATAGGCGCCTAGCAGGGCGCCCGAGGCCGCCGCCGCCGCCGCCGCCGCGCTCGCCCCGCCCCCGCGGGGGAGGCGGTCCGCCGGGTCGTCCCCGCCCGCCGCCCGCGGCAGGGCCCAGCGGGTCGGCAGCTCGGCGCTGCCCGGTAGGGTGGCGTGCTGCAGGAGCCGGGGGAGCGCCTGGAGCAGGATCCCGCCCGGACTCCGCATCCCGCGGCCCGGCGCGGGCCCTCAGCCGGCCAGCCCGTCCGCCGCGGCGCGCGTCAGGCAGCGGCCCTTCATGGCGCCCCGCTCGCCGAGCCTCGGCTCTCTGCGTCCGCTCGGGGGACGGGGAACGGCCGGCAGAAGGGCGAGGAGGCAGCGGCGGAGCTACAGTCCCGCCGAGTGGGAAAACTCCGGCCCACACGCCGGCCGAGCCCGCCCCTTCTCGGCCCGCGAGGGAGGGGCCGGGGGCGCGCTGGGTTCTGGCCACGCCCCCCGTGACGCACCGCCCCGCCGGGCTGCTAGCGTCGGGGGGCGTCCGCGAGGGCAAGCCGAGCCCAGGGGCTGCCGAGGGAGTCGCGGGGAGCGCGGAAGGAGCCGAGGGCACGCGCGCACTTGGGAGGGAGGGCCCCGCAGTGAGCTGGCTAGTCCGGCGACGGGCGGGGGGCCGGCGCGCTCCCGGCCTTCCCAGCCGGGCGCGCGCGTGCTTGCGTGTCAGGGCGCGCCCCTCTCAGACTGAGGAGACCCGCGAGCGGCTTGGATCCTCGCCCAGTACCTCGGGGTCGTTTCCGCAGTAACCTCTGATCCGAGCGGGCAGCTGTCGGTGGCGCTCACATCCGCAGCTGCTCTGGCGAATTAGGGAAAGAGTTCTTGGTCTGTTCTGAGGGGTTTTGCCGATTGGCCTCCACTCCACCTTCCCCGCCTTTGATGTGCCTCCCCAGGTAGCGAGGTCTCTCTGGGTTTCAGCTCGCTTGGTCCTTTAGGAGCTGGGGAGAGTAGGTATGAAGGCTCACCCTGGACAGACGCCCCTTCTCACTCCAGAGATCCTTCATGCAGACCAGGCACGGGACTAGGGCCATGTGAAAAAGAGCCACAGAAGGACATTTCTTAAGGGTTCGCGCTATCAGATGGGAATTCTCAAACTCTCTCTGGTTTCTTTTCCTCTTTTTGCCTGTTTAAGGTTAGTGTTCTCCAGGTTCCCTTTTCTTCTTTTTAGAGTTCTCTGAGCCATCTCATCCAGGCGTCCCAGTTTGGATCCCACCGTCCCCTCCACCCCCGCGACCCCAAGTCTATGTCTCTTTGCCCATGGAATTCCTGCAGGCACCCCACTCAACATAGCTTGGTAGGTAATGAACTTGAGCTCTGGTGCAAAACAGATTTTGGTCACGTCATTAATCCTTGAATCTCAGTGTTTCCTTTTAAATTGCAAAATGAAGATAATAGTACGACTTTACCCCCTAAGATGGTTGTGAGGACTACATAAAATAATAAAGTAAGGTGGTTAGCACTCTACCTGAAGTCAGTGCTCATAAATGTCAACTAAGCGAGGGTATCCGTAATTAAAAGTATCATCTTCCGTAGATTGCACTTCCTTCTGGGTTTCATACCTCCGCAGATGACCTTTCCACTCAGTTGCCTGCCAAATAACTGATGAGGCACTTTGGGTCCTTGCTGATCAGGCGCTTGCTTGCTCCTTCATGCCATTGCCCTGGTTCTGCTGAGTCAGGAAGAGTCCCTGCAAGGTGCCAGTCACAGGTTGCTTCCTTCAAGTCCTTCTCCGGCTCCCGCGGTTCACACGGAGGAGCAGCTCCTCCTGCTCCCTCAGCATTTACCTGAAGTTTTGCTTCGTCCCTAGAAGGATCCCACACTACCTTCCCATCACCATCACCAGTTTGGTATTGCCTTTCCATTCCCAGGCTACTGTCTACATAGCTACTATTACATTTGTTCCATTGTGTTGTAATTTTTGTTCACATCATTGTCTCCCTCTTTAGATTATGAATTTCTTCAAGGTAGGTGCTTTATTTAGTCTAAGAAGCAATACTCCATCCTTAAATGTTCATTGAGTACACAAATGATTGCAGTTTATAGGGGAAGAAATGAAGGCAGGAAAACCAGACAGGCGGCTAAAATCCAGGAGGGGCTGAAGTAGGATAATGGTCCTAGTGTTAGTAGAACGGTGATAAATTAGAGAGAAGCTTGGTGACTGATTCGCTGTTAGAAGAGAGGGAGAAGGAATCAAGGATAACATCCGGGTTTCTTATTTGAGGTAGTAGACAGATAACAGGGCCATTGACCGAGAGAGAGAATACAAAAAGTTTGTGGGGAAGATTAAGGGTTCAGTCTGGATATATAAGACTTGAGATGTCTATAATACCATCCAAATGTGGTATTCTAATAGGTGACTAAAAGTACGGATATGGAATTAAAATGAGGCATCTCTTTTAGAAATGTTTACATTGGTGTATAGGCAGCAATTAAAACCATGGTTCTGGATGAGTAAATGGTAGTAGGTGTACCAAATATCTCCTGTTCCCTTTCAGGAGCACGGTTGGATTGCATGCCCTGGCCTCCTGTGGTTGGGTTGAGCTACGTGACACGTTCTGCCAATGAATTGTGAGCGTAGCATTTAATTGCTGATGCAAGACCTTCCAGAACCCTTTTTCTCTTTGCCATGGCAATCGACAATGTTCCAGAGAGTATATGATCTTTCAGTCTTGGTGTGGAAGGGGAAACCATGAAGAACAGAGTCCTAGCTGTGTCATGATGGACATGTAAAGTGAGTGAGAAACAAACCTTGGTTGTGTTAAGCCACTGAGATTTGAGAGTTTTAATTGTTACCAGAGCAGAGGTTTGTCGCTCCTAAGGTGAATGAGAAGAGGAGGTCTAAGGAGAAAACCTTGGGGACACCAATATGCTTATTAGACTCTTTTGCTTGCAAGAAAGAAAGACTCCAAAACTACTTTAATTAAAAGAGGATGGAGCAAGAGTATTTATATGGATATATGAGGAGCCATTAGGAACCCAGGCATAATAACTACTCTCTTATTTCTTTCTCATTATGTCTCTGTTCTTCTCTACCTCTTTAATCTATTCTCATATTACCAACTGGCTAACTAGTCCTCTTCTTACCCTCTAGTCCACATTTCAGAGGAATATAATCCAGTTGCAGAGCTCTTAGCTCTGAGCCACTTCATGGGCCACCAGCCATCCTACGATGGGCCACTCTTGGGTCGGGTGCCCAACCTGATATAAACCATGCCACCCCTACCCAAAACACCATCCAGCTCTTCTAGACCCAGAAACTCTGGTCAGGGCAATGCAAACTGCAATGGGACATTTCCACTCTTGTCCCACTGCAATTTATTTTCCACAGAATCATGAAAACTCTGTTTTACAATTGGAAATCAGATGTGTCTTAATCCACACATACCAGCCCACCACAACCAGCCTAAAACTGTTATATTGCATTAGGAAAAAACCTAAATCTTAGCTTGGCCGACAAAGCCCTTTATGATCTAGCCTCTGCCTGCCATGCCTACCTCACCCCTGCCACCCTCCCGTTAGCATGCTCCAGCCACCCAGGCCTCCTGTGTCTCCCCTGGAGGCACGGGACTTGTTCCACCTCAGGGTGTTCACACTCGGCCCTTGCTGATTTCTCTGTTTTGAACATGCTTCCCTTGGTTCTTAGAAAGCCTGGTTTCCGTCTTCTTACTCATTTTAAGCTCTACTGCTATCTTCTCTGAAATGACTTCCCTTGATTACCCTTGCTAAAGGACTGCCCTCTTTGCCTGAGAGTTGTACTTTCTTCATAGCACTTTCACCACTTGAAAATGCCTTGCATATTTATTCCTTTGCTTTCTATCTCTAAGTAGAATGAAAATATTGTGAAAGTGGGCATCTTTCCTGTCTTATCAACCCCTGTACCTTGAGTCTTTGGAATAGTCAGTCCCTGGCATGCGAATATGTCTTAAGCGAATGGAGGAGATGGTGGCAGTGAGCGTGCATGCTGGCTGCTCTCGCTGGTCCTCCATCCAGGTTCGTTTTCCACCCTCCCTTGGCTTGCTGTGCATCTCAGGAAGTCGATCTCTAGAGTCTGCATCATCCAGGCTCTGCTGTGCTGTGGGTTTCCAATTAGGTCTGACCAGTGAGAGATACCAGCAGAATATTGGAGGATAGTAGGAATGAGGGGTGGTCAGCATTTTTTTTTTCTTCCCAACCCAGTTTCACTGTGGTTTTGGCAGTTGCATTCTCTCATAAACAAAGTTCTTGTTTACCATGTTTCCAACTCTATCCCAGCTCTGGTAATGGTTTTCTGTTGCTTCACCATCCCTTCTCATACTGCCTTGATTAGACTCTACTGTTGCTTTCGTTGCCTGCTGGGGCCTGGACTGACACAGCAGGGGCAGATCAGGGGCTGACAAGTTCAGAACAACTAACACTTGAGTTCTCATCACTTACCCACACAGAGAAAGGCCACACAGAGAAAGTAGTGGAATCACTATAGAATTTTCATTATACAATAGAATTTTCATGATTCTTCAAATTAAAAACTGAGGGATTATGAGGAGATCAGGAGAAACTGTTACATTGGAAGTCTAAAGAAGAGAGAATATTAATAAGGAAGGAAGGGTCAACAGTGCCCAATGTAGCAAAGGGTTCAAGGTGAGAGAAGGACCAATGAGTGTCTCTTAGATATTTCTTTTGAAAGTAGCCCCTAGAGCCTTAGGCAAAGTACTTTCAGTAACAGGCATATTGCAGCCGTTTGAGAGTGTAAAAGAGTGAGTTGAGATAGCCTTTTTGATACTTTTGAATGGAAAGAAAGGGAGAAAAGTGTGACACTACACACAGAAGCTAATACAGGATGAGGAGGATGGAGATATTATAAGTGAGATATTCCAGTGTGTTATAAATTGTAGTAAAAAGGGCTGAGGAGAACAGGTTAAGGAACAGAAGGGAAGAAGTTAGTGATGAAGCCAAGTTCTAAAGGAGATGAAAGAAGATGGGATTAAGATGTGGGAGAAGGATTAGGTGCAGGGGAAACAATGGTTCCTCTGAAATTCAAAGGAAAGAGGTAGAGATGAATGCAATTTGCCAGTGCTTATTTCTAATTGTAATGGATTCTGTCATTTGAGGATTTATTTGAATGTAGTTGGAGAGATGCAGATAGTTTTTCTCTCTCCTGTGAAACCCTGGGACTTCATTTCCATGAATTTTCCTGATCACAAATAAGGCCTAATCTATCTTCTCAGCTCTTCAAGGTTCAGTCATACAATGGGCAAGATTTTCCAGGCTCCTCGTTATAATAGACTTTCCACTGCACCTCTGATTTGGGGGTATTACTTTAGTAACTGTGAGGACTGGGAATAGGAGAGAAGAGGGAATCCAATCAAGCATTGTTAACTAATCACATTTAAATGCAAAATGGGAAGATGCTATTAAAAACTAATTCAAACTAAACCACTCTCCAAACTCTAAATTATCAATTTTATGATTATGGATTTTCATGTACTATACAATATTTCCGTTACATTTAAGTGCATCTGTAACGATTAATACGTTTTAATATGTGGATATTGAAGCTAACTGTTAAAATTAGTTGTCTGTGATTTATTATTCATGTAAATTGTTTCTCAAGCACAATTAGGAGTTCCTTTTTCATCTGGGGTTGGTGGCCCGCTATGTCTTTGCCTTTTTCTGCCTCCCATTTAAATCTTTAATTAGGGGAGATTTTAGGGTTCTGAGCTCAAAATTAGAATCTGGCTTATTTTATAATAGAGTTCCAGAAGCCCTGAAACTCTGAATCACATAAACATGTAGGCTAAGCATCCCTCAGTGATTATTCCTGCAGCCAAGGGAAATGAAACTATCAAACGGTGGCCTCAGGAGAACAATGTTGTTCTTCAATAGGCTCTTCAGCTAGCAAGGCAAATAGTTTGAACACTCTTTTTGGTGAATTTTACGGAAAACAAGTGCCTTCTCTTTTCAGACTTGCTGAAGATCTGTAATTTAAATGAGTACATCTGGACACAGTATGAAATTGCTTTTCAGCGTTAGCAACTAATTCTGAATGATAGATACTCAGATTATTTGCTCAACAAGAATATATTGAAGTATACACTTTGCTAGACTCCCTTGAGAATATAAAGATGAATTAAAGGCATTTCCTACCTTCAGGGAGTACAATCCAATTGTGAAGAAGAGAACAATACTCTATTACAAAGCCTATGTGATGAGTGCATGGTGGAGGGCAGGGAAAAGCAGAGTGATTGCTGATAGGATAGCTATTTCCAAACAATGATCTTAGCTCTGTGCCTTCTGTGAAGTCTTCCTTGATACCCCAAGCTAACTGTGAACTAATCTTCTTCAACAATACCCCTGTTCATTACAGTTAGTGAGAAATGCTGCAATCTGGCCAGCCTTGATCTGCCACCATCATGTTTACCTGCCTGCCCATGCTTTTCCAAGTACACGCCGTCCTGGGGAGTATCTCCAGCCTTCCTCTTCTCTTACACTGCTCCTCACTACCCAGAAGCGAGTCTTAGTGGAGGTGACAAAGAAGGATCAGTGGAGAAAGGGGAAGCACCAACTCATATCACCTAAATAATTGTTTAGCTAATTACCACTCACAGTAAGAAAATGAAAAATTATAGGTTGACTCTATAGATGTGACTTCCAGTCCAGAAGAGTCAGAAGGTTTGGTGAAAGACAGGAATTGATAGTAGGAGAATGTACTTTGTTTTGTATGGAACAAATTGTTTGAGATTAGAAAAATGTGTTCTCTTTGATTGTAGCTAATGCCATTTGCTTCTGTAACCGTGCTTGCTTTTAGTTGTTTGTTAAATATAGGAGTAAGAGCAGGAGTGACTCCAGACAAGCTGAATTTCCTGAAATAGGCCTAAGTTTCAGTTTCCCCCGAAACCGAAAGGCGGACCAAAACTGGTGCCGGCGCAAAAATTGAAAATCCCGAGGCGTGGAGCCAACCAATCAGGAGTCAAAACCATCCACCACTTTCAAAGGAACCAATGGATTAAGGGGGGGGGAATGGTGTGCCCAGCGTGTCGTGTGGGACCTGCGTGTCATGTGCCACTGGTGTGTCGTGTGCAAAAAAGCATAAAAGCTTCACTTTTATCCCAGGGCGGGGTCCTGGTTCATAGGGAGGCCACTGCGTTGGTGCTCTGGGACTTGGACCCTAGTTCGAGCTAGCAAATAAACTCCTTTGCCATTTGCATCCTTGGTGACTCTGCCTCTCTGTTCCTGGGGCAGAGGGGAACCTGATCTAACATTGGTATTTCCACTTTCCATTAGTCTCAGTTCTATGGGAAACAGTATTTCAGGGTTCCAAAAAGAAAACTGTGGTTCACTCATGATAGTGGATGAAAATGCCAAATCTTGGAGTTATTATAATTCTGTTGCTGTACAAGTTGATGTACACACAAAGTGCTGCTCAGTCTAGCCACTACACTAATTAACACCATATGGGATATTAAGGAGAAAATGAATATAAAATATCCTCTTTACATTTTTGCTTAAAAATGTAAGAGAAAGGAAAATTAGACTATTCTACTGTCAATGAACCTTTGTTTTCTAGTATAGAAAATGTGATTGGAGATTAATATTGATTACTTCCACAGAATAAATCCATTGCTTTTTAGCCACACAAACATACACAGAATTGTGTTTTCTAACATTTATTAAATACTTATGGTTTTTAAACTCTTCTCATAAATCAAGACTGAAATAAAATCTATGATTAGAAGAAAGTTTAAGAATTTGAACTTGAATCTGAATTTATATAAACATTATTTTTTTTATTTATTAGGTATGAGTTAGAGAGAAAAGATATATTCTGTTGATCTCTAGTCTAATGTGATTGACCTCATCTCTTCATGACATTTTCTCTCAAACTTTGGCTCTCAATTTAAGAGGAAGATGAGGGGAAACTTCTCAGGAAAAAGAAGATTCATCTTCAATTAAAAGAAACAAAAACAAAAAAGCACAGGAATAAATGGACTTGCCTGCTCAAAAATTTCTTCTTGGGACCATTTACTATGATCCCAGCATTTTAAAGCACATATTGAGGATGTGTCCTCAAGAGTCCATCTTCTAGTGTAAGAAGGCATAAACAACTGTACCACAGTGTTAATTACAATGACAGCACAGTAGGAAGGAATGACTAAATCTGTCTGGGAGTCAGAGAATGTTTTGCAGCAAAGGTGATATTTGAGCTGGGTGTTGAAGGTTGAGTATATGCTTATTTATATCCTACTCATTCCAAAAGGATTTAAGCTACCTTGTAGGATTTGACCAGACAGTGGGGGAGTAGAATAGCATTTCAGGCACAAAAGGTGCCAAAGCACAGAGCATGAAAGGGCAGGATGTGCTTGGGAAGTGGCAAGATGCTCTGAGGGCATAGAGTACACCTCTATGTACTCTGGGGGAAGCAAATCAGACAGCATCAACCATATGCCAGCCTCTAGCAGTGATTTGCAAACTACAACATGCATCAAAATCCCCTGGAGAGCTTTTAAAAGCACAGTTCACTGGGCCTCATCCCCAGAGTTTTTGATTCTGTGGGTCTGTGGCCTGGGAGGGCACGAATTTGCATTTCTCACAAGTTCCCTAGTGATATTGGTGCAGCTGGTCTTGGGACCTTACTTTAAGAATCACTTCTGGTTTTCTGGATTTTACTTTGTAGTCAATTAATTGGGAGTACCTGGAATTTTTATAATTTGAGAAAGAAATAAACAGATTTGGATTTAGAAAGTTTGCTGGAAGCTATAGGAGAATCAGGGAAGGAAAAGGCAGAATAAATGGGCCTACACCTGTTAATCCAAAGATGAAATCGACTTGAGGATTTCTAAAGCATAATCAAGATTACTTGGGATGATTGAATGAATATGGGGAGTAAGAGGAAAGGAAAGAATCTAGGATGTTAAAAATTATGTTCCATATGTAAGTGAAATATATATATATATATGAGATATATATATATAATATTTGTATATTCAAAGAATCTTATTCTACCAAAATCTTAAAAAGACGTTGAACAAATCATATGAAGTTTCAGATCATCTTCTTGCCAGTGTCATGGGTTAGGCTTTACAGCTAGAGAAAGATAGTTTAGTCATGGTCATTCATCAGTCATACTTCAAAAATGTGTAACACGAAGCCCACTCAGATAGGAGCAGGCCCTCCTAAGGAACCTTCTAGGGGTGCTGTTTACTCACTGCACACACTCTTAGTATCAGAACCTTGTCTGCAAGAATCAGTTGTGTTGTTTCCAGCTTCAATATACTCTTTTAATATGCATAGGATTCCCGCTCCCTGGCCCCCCACCCCCCCCACACGGTCCATAGGACTTTTTTGAGACTATGTGAAATATGAAATTGAGTCTGGCTGAAACCACAGAATGGAAAGAGAAGTATATGAGTGACTTGATCCTAATTATGTTGAACACATGATAACATACAGGGAAGTTTTGATATTAATTGCAAGTTTATCCCTCTAGCTATTATACTATTGAGCCCTTAGCCAAGTGTGCCTAAGGAACTATCTCTCTTAGTTCCAATCTCTCTTCCTTTGAATGTTGTTCTTTTTCAGGTGTCCAGGTGCTGACGAGCCTCTTCTTGTGGTTTAAGCTATTCTTTCTCCTTGCAGGACTGTCAAAATAGTCAAATCTTTGTATAAACCCTTTGTTATCTTTTTGCAATTTTTGGATTTTCTCATCAATATAATCTCTGCCAATAGTATTTCTAAGGTGGCTGCTGTCTTCAGCCCTCATTGCTAAATGCTTAAAGCCCATTGGTTTCTCTTTTGTTTTTGCAGCCTGTTAACACTCTGGGTCTTTTGCACTGGACTGCAGCCCCTTGGCAGCAATGGGTGGTGGGTGGTGGGTAGGAGGAGAGAAAAGAGTGGGGTGGGAGAAAGGCAGGTGTTACATTTTCTCCTTTTGATTAGAACAGTAACTTTTATGTTGGATCTAAACTGAAAACAAGTTCATCTTTTGGACAGAAATGTCACCCTTTCTTTATAAACAACATTTAACATAGTCTTTGGCTACAGCTTCTCAGGAAATTTTCTGATTCACTGTTTTATGCTCACAAATCATGTGGGAAACAAAAGCTTGCATAATAAATTTAAACACTATTGGGGTTAAAGAGGTTAATAAATTACTTCTCTTCACCACCTAAGTTATGAACCATTGAGAGAGACAATGGGCCAGGCAAATGAAGATCAAAACTTTAACTCTGTTCCTAGTGGAGTTGATAGAGAATGGGCCTTAGAGCGAGAGCCGAATGATGACTCCCCGCAGCCAGGTCTGAGTGTGTAGAACAGACTCACTAACCCAGGCCAGCCTCTGTCACCCACCTACCAGGTAATTCTTTCCACTACTGTGGAGAGCACGAATCCACGAAAAACTCTTCCTCATGGAAAGCAGGGGATAAATTGTTCAAGACATATGCTTTATAAGAGAATATTAAAGACATAAGAAAATAACAGTGACTAATAATAACAGTGTCTAACGACGACTTCTAAATTGTACAAAAATAATTTCTTCCTTTAAAGGTAATTAATGTCAAACAAGATAAGGAATTTAAAAAATCAAGAAAGGATTTATTTTTCAGGCTATGAAGATGGTGAATGTTGTAATTTTATGTTGACTTCACTAATGATGTGTTTAATTTTTTAAAAGAAATAATTAGGAGAGTTAAAGTCTTTTTTACAGACAGGATCTAACTCTGTTACTCCGGCTGGAATGCAGTGGCTCAATCACAGCTCACTAAAACTTTGAATTCCTGGGCTCAAGCAATCCTCCTCTCTCCCTCCCGTGTAGCTGGGACTATAGGCATGAGCCACCATGCTCAGCTAATTTTTAAATTTTTTGTAGAGACAGCGTCTCCCTATGTTGCGCATGCTGTTCTCAAACTCCTGGCTTCAAGTGATCCTCCCACCTTGGCCTCCCAAAGTGTTGACATTACAGGCACGAGCCACTATGCCCAGCCAGTTTTTTAAAGTTGTCACATGCTGTAAATTCTCCTCCACCTTGCATAGTAGTAGAGTTAAAGCTGGATAAATGGCCACCAGCTAGAGATATTGTTGCCCAGTGTCACTTGCATCTAGAGGTAGCCGCATGAATAAGTTCTCACCAGTGGAATGGCAATACAGAAGTGACGTGTGCAACTCCAACTTCATTTGTTTAAAAGGAAGTGTCTTGCTCTTCACTTTCCCCTTCCTGAGCTAAGTTGCTGACATGACAGAAATCCATGGCACCAGGACCATTAGTGACCTCATGGAGCAGAGCCACTCTACTCACCTAGCCTGGCCAAAGTGTAAGATGAGAGAGAAATAAACTTCTACCTTATTTAGGCCACTGTTTTTTGTGGCGGGGGCTGGGGGGTTCTTTTTTTGTATCAACTTAACATTTATACTGTCTAGTACAAATATTTATAGAAAGAAATGTGTACCTTTAGCTACTGTAGTGGTTAGAATGGTGGCCCCCAAAAGGCATGTCTGCTCAGAACCTGCGAGCTTATTTGAAAAATAGTCTTTGCAGATATAATTAAGGATCTTCAATGGGGTCATTCTGGATTAACCAGGTGGGCTCTAAATCCAATGACAGGTGTCTTTATAAGAGAACAGAAAAAGAGAGAGAAGAGAAGGAAGCCATGTAAAGACAGAGACAGAGATGGAAGTGATGTTTCTATAAGCCAAGCAATGCCTGGAGTTGCCAGAAGCCAGAAAAGGCAAGGAAGGATTCTCCCCTAGAGTTTTCATAAGCAGCATGGTCCAGCTGACACCTTGATTTTAGGCTTTTGATCTATCCCAAACTGTGAGAAAATAAATCTGTATTGTTTCAAGCCACATAGTTTGTGATTTGTTATGGTACTAGTACAGTTACCTAATAAAATTTGAAAACGAAGATGAAGAGGCTGGAAATGGAGAAGTAAAATGAATAATTTAATTGTTTATTATGAAATACTAACAGAAGCAGAGAGCACTGATATAAAACTGGCTCATTCATTCATTTATAAGCTTTTTTTTTTGTTTTTTTTTTGAGACAGAGTCTTGATCTGTTAACCCTGCTAGAGTGCAGTGGCATTATCATAGCTCACTGCAGCCTCCAACTCCTGGGCTCAAATGATCCTCCTGCCTTAGCCTCCTGAGTAGCTGAGACTACAGACATGCACCACCACACTCAGCTAAGTATTTTTCTATTTTTAGTAAAGATGAGGCAGTCTTGTTCTTGCTCAGGCTGGTCTCGAACTCCTAACCTCAAGTGATCCTCCCACCTCAGCCTCCCAGAATGCTAGGATTACAGGCACGAGTCACCGGGCCTGGCCAGTAAGACATTTTCTGATTGCCTAAAATGTGTCAACTGCTGAAAGGTACAGGGCATATAAACATGAAAGAACATAATCCCAGCCCTCAAGAGGTTCATTGTCTCCTTCAAGAACATAGAGGTACATAGACAACACTGTTTGATTCATTTTAAAAAAACACAAAGAAATTTCATGTGAGAATTGTAGACTATGTAGCAATGAGAAAATCACCCACTGAGTTGTTGGACAAATTAATTTTTCCATCTAAGAAAATCAAATATGCATTTTGTTGTATGGTGATAATTGTTTGGTGAATATGATAAAAAGTGATAATTTTAAAAAGTTACTTGTACTTCTAAAGCAATTCACTTTATAAAATAATTTCTTTAAATAAAATATCCACTGATTTAATGAAATACTTGTTAATAGTTAATTGATGACTTGAGAAATATACTAGAAAGAAAAAAATTTGAAAGCTTAATTCTTAGAATGATCAATCAGAATGACACAGTATATATTTTAATATGAAAATAAAAGAAAATGATTAAAGAGGCAAACATTTTATGTACATTTTCATAATATTTGTTATATTAAGAATTAAGTACCAAAAAATCATATAATCACTTTTAATGTGATATTGGTTAATTCTTCTAAGTTCTTTAGAAAAATGACCTCATAAAAATTGGTAAAATGAAAGGGAATATAGCTTGACTTAATAAATTTTAATAAACACAGGAAAAGCACTGTTTTGCATAACAAAACTAGTATAATATTTATGGCTAGATATTTTTCTTTGGCTTGTACAAAAAAATCTGACCAACTTCCTTTTCAGATTTAATACATGTGAATAGAAGTCAGGATTATTATAGATCTGGACTCCTGTTTTTATATCTTTATTGCTTTACAGGTAAATTGATAAAATAGCATTCCTTTCTAACCAGTGAAAATCTCCAATTTGGAATAAGTTTGAAAATATATTTAATAAAAGACTTTTGCCAGGTGAGCATTTTTATTCCTCACATATTCAGTTTATAAAATACACATTTAAAAAAAATATTCTGACAGCCTATAAATAAGGGACCTATTTCAAAATTACATTTGTCTGGAAGCCACTCCTCAGGTTAAAAGCCAAAAAACAAATTAATCCTATGATCACATAGAAAAAATGTATTGAGCATTATTGCTTGGCTTCAGTATGAATAATCCAAGATTCTCCCCTGTATTAGTTTCATGTTCATGCCAGACTGCAAAGTGCCCTAAAGAGTGTCTTTTCTGGCATTACAGGTAAACTCTAAAACAATATGGGATCTCTTGTCTAAATTACTTCTAAATTTTATTTTGGAACCTAAGGTCCTTACTCAATTCTCTCAATGGAGGGGGTGTCCTTTTTAATTATTTACACTGTCATCAACATAATATAGGTAATGTGAAAATCTCCTGAGTTCCTTTCCCTCCTAGTATTTTTGTCTGTTTCATATTATCTTTTGTTTTGACTCATTTCTAATTTTTCACTAAATACTGAACTTGTGTGATTTTCCCTTTTATGCTGCACGGTATTATCAATGAGGACTTATTGTGTAAGAAATACATACTAAAAATAATGTATGCATAAAAACACTGAAAGGAAATACACCAAAATGTTTTCCTTTGATTGTTGGACCGATGAATGATTTTTAAAAGTCTCCTTAGTGCTTTCTATCCTTTCTAACTTTCTATAATAAAAACTTAATAGATTTGACATTTGTTTGTTTGCAATTTAGTGTATCAGCTTTATTCTACAAATGTAAATAAGTAGAAGAAGATGGGGTCTCTAACGCCCATCCTTAAGTAAAGATAGCTGGGCCCACAGTTGTCTTCCTCAGGGTCAGCTGGAGAGGCTGGAGAATCCATGCACCCCTTCTAAGGAATCGCTGTCTAGGTGCACTTACAGGGTGGAGGTAGTGCTGAAGCTTCCTCATGCTTCTGAACAGTCCACGAGGCACACAAGCCAAAAGAAACCACCATTCTAAACACTTTACTTAGTCCAAATTCATTGTAAGTAAGAACTGTGTACAATGATGTTGAGAAACTATATTCTCAAGAAAAAAGAAAAATCAGATAGGGTCCCTGACATACTCAGTTTTAGCTAAAGTGAAAAAAAAGAAGGTGATGAAAATGCATTTTTGTTTAAGTGTCAAGGTATTTACTATGATTTTATTTATTTTTTTAATTTTTTAATTTTTTAATTTTTTTGAGGCAGAGTCTGCCTCTGTTGCCCTGAGTAGAGTGCGGTGGTGTCAGTCTAGCTCACAGCAACCTCAAACTCCTGGGCTCAAGTTATCCTTCTGTTTCAGCCTCCTGAGTAGCTGGAACTACAGGCACGAGCCACAGTACCTGGCTAATTTTTCTATTTTTAGTAGAGATGGGGGTCTTGCTCTTGCTCAGGCTGGTCTCAAACTCTTGAGCTCAAGTGATCCTCCCACCTTGGCCTACCAGAGTGCTAGGATTACAGGCATGAGCCACCGTGCCCGGCCTTACTATGATTTTAGAATTCTACATGATGGTTACAAATTTATTAAGTAGGAGCTTAGAATGTATTTGTGTACATTTGTAGATATATAGCATTTTAATGAATTATCTTGTTTGCCATTAAATTCTATTTACTACAGCTTATGTCAGTAGTGTTTTTTTTTTTTTTTTGGTAATATGACATTTGGTAAATCTTGGAAAAGTTAACTTGAAATCCATGTTGTTCCATTAAATTAAAGCAGCCAGAAAGCACTTTATTTTAAATGCTATTCAGGTAGTTGAAAAATAATATCAGTTTTGTTGGTATTGCTGGTTTTTTCACTCCATAAGATTTTTGTTGATCTGAAGCCATTTTGCTTCTTTGTGTGAATCTTCTTTTATACTTTTTTAGCAAGCTTTAATATGGGTATTTTCAAATAAAATATATAAGTCAAGACATACTAAACCAGTACTATTACTTTCTCGGTGTTCAAAAAAAGAAAGAAGTCAAATGGGATTTAGAATAAAGTTGCACTGTATTTTTAAGACTTATAATATCCACTTATAAAAACAACCATATTTTCAGACAAATAGAAAAATGTTTCCCTGGTGAAATAATGTTTGCTAATATATGATGTATGTTAATAGTTAAATAAAATGAGAAATAAGGACAAGAGTAGACAAATTCTAAGACAAAACTTCAACTACAGTCACAGAAATAACCTTGGAAAACATACCTTCCTGATTGTAAGTACTTCAACTGAGTTTACACAAAGATGTTGCCTGTTAAAGTCAGAGGGAGTCATGCATTCATATATTTCTGATTAGAACAATGATTTTAATGATTTTTAATGATTGCTAAAGCATCACATGAAGGTCTGTATGATTTCTTGTCTTAATTATTTTAAGCAGGAGTTCCTGTTTCCATGTCCAACTTTTCTACTGATTTAATTTTTTAAACACCAATTTCTAAAAATGAAGGAATGATCAATATTTCAGTTGTAAATTATCAGGTACCATATTTGCTTTTGCAAACCTGATTTGCAATTATTGTCTGAGCATTTACATATTAGCATAACACCAGATAACCTCCTGTCATGTTTTGGTAATGCCCATGCAGACATTTTATCCGGGAGAAGGCTATGTGTGTCAAGAATCAATCCACCGGGCTGGACGCGGTGGCTCATGCCTGTAATCCTAGCACTCTGGGAGGCCGAGGCAGGAGGATTGTTTGAGCTCAGGAATTCGAGACCAGCCTGAGCAAGAGTGAGACCCAATCTCTACTATAAATAGAAAGACATTGGCTGGACAACTAAAAATATAGAGAAAAAATTATCTGGGCATGGTGGCGCATGCCTATAGTCCCAGCTATTTGGGAGGCTGAGGCAGAAGGCTCCCTTGAGCCCAGGAGTTTGAGGTTGCTGTGAGTAGGCTGATGCCACAGCTCTCTAGCCAGGGCAACAGAGCGAGACTTTGTCTCAAAAAAAAAAAAAAGAATCAATCCACCAGTAAATTGTGCTGATTTGAAACCATCTGGTTTTAACCTAATGGTTTATCTAAATGACTTTTGGAGGCTGTTAACAAAATAATTTGAAATCGTTAATAAAAATAATCCATGTTACTTTGCACAAATGGGAAAATATGTTTTAAAGAATAAACTCAAGCAGTTTCAGCACATCAGATTTGATGAAGGAAATCTGCTTTTCCTGCCTGCGTAACTTGCTTTCCTTAGCCCATTTATCTGCAGACGCTGCCGAAGAACCTCTGCCTGCAAGATCAGCCCCTTTTATGCCTTGAGACAACATAAATCAAGCTGGCGTTTTTTTCCCAAGGAGTTGTTAAGTAAGCAAACAGATATGCTTGTCAGAAGATGGGAGAGAAATCCAGCCTGGAGATGCAAACTTAGAAGGTACCAGTATTTTAATGGTTGAAAAAACCACGGCAGTGGATGAGATTGGGAGTAGAGCGATTTTTATTAGCTGTCTTAATCCCAGGCCCTTTTTAAATAAACAAAATACATTTCCCCCACTGCACTGTCACTGAGAATTTCAGCTCAACATCCATGTAGTTCCAGCTTTAGTGTTTGTGGTCTATGTTATAAAATCAATATTTTTGGCTTCATTTTCAAATGACAATAAAATTTTAACATGCATTTGCAGACTCTATAGGTAAAATCCCTCATGAATAAGAAGAGCAGCCAGCTGAACAAGGGAACTCTGCAAAGGAAATAGCCGTGACTGACCCACCTACCTCACAGGGTTGCTAAGAGTAGCAGATGGAATCATCATAGACAGAGATCTTTGAGACTCAGTATACAAAAGCCAGAATTTACATGGTACTCTTACTAGAAACCAATAATATTCTATTTTTAAACATGTGTGCAATGGAAAATCTTTATGTTAGCACTTGCTTTTGGAAACTCTGGTGTAGTATATTACAAAGATTAGTAGTTCTATTTATTGCACAATTTCAACCACATGGCTGCAATGTGACTCACGGTAGATATATTTTATTACCAGCATTCAAATCATTTGTCTCTCTCTTAATGTTTAATAGTCTCTAATTCCAAACCTAGCAAGTCAAATAAAGCAGCTCATGAACAGTGTGGGTAGTAATATGGGTATCCTTTGTTCAGTGTAGGCAGTCTTGGTTTCACTGTCAAGATTTTGTTGAAGTCCATGGACTGGTTTGTCAATATCTTATTGCTCTGTATACTATGCAATTTACAGTGAATGTCAGGGCTCTTACTGACACCAATATAAGTAAAATACATTCTGCCAACAAAAATAGCATTTTTACTTTTAAATCAATAGTTTATGCTTATGTTGTTGATAAATATGAGATTAGGGTACTATTTAATAGCATTTCATCAAAGTATGTTAAGGGTATCTCTAAACTTGCCTTAACTTATCATCTCCTGATTCCTCTGAGAGGTATGTTCTCACAAAGCAAAGATTCAAGGGAGAAAATAACCAAGCAACACCAGTAAAACACTTTATTAGCTGGGAATTTGGCTTCAAGCCACAGTACAAAGCTCTAGTAAACCTGGCTGAGTACATGAAAGGCTTCTTTTTCTTAGGCTTATTAGGCCTGAATAGTTTCAAGCTAAAGCAGGCTCTTAGGGTGCTCTCTCTTCATTTTTTTTTTCCCTAAGACTCCAGAGGGAACTAATGGAAATGGAGAGAAAGACAAACAAGAGGACCCTGTTAGCTCCCTGAGTATTGCTGAAGTGGCCTAGGCCCTGCTCCAAAAGTAGGGAGAGGGAAAAGGAAGAGAGGACAGCCCCTCCATCCCTGCACCCTCTCCCTGTCCGGCTGTCAGCCAGCTAAGTGGAAACAAGAGAGAAGAGAGCTTGTGGTGACTTCTCTCTTGACAGAAGAGGAAACTCTCACTCTAGAAAAAGCAGTTTAATCAATATCCTGTGATCTTACCAGGGCAGCCGACCCTCCTTTCTAAACTGGCAGAAAGGACGTGAATGTAGATTGGAGTTCCACACCTAAGAAGCAACAAAAATATTGCAAGTATTTGAGTACATTTCCTAAAGAAAGCAACATACTGTAGTCTTCATGTTTTCTGTTAGATAGATCTCTAATATAATAAAAAGAAGCTTTGTTTGGCCCTAAAAATTAATCAGCCATCTTTTCATTCCTTGGGGACCAGTGAAAAAGTCTGAGGCACACACACATTCTTTACAGTAAGTCTCTGGCACTATACCAGAGCCCTAATGAGCAAGGCTGAGTCATGGAGTTCTACAGGATTTCTTTTGTACTGTTGGCCTAAAGCCTAGATGAAAAGAAAGCAAAGAGGCCTCTTTGGCTCTTCTGTCCTAGGCCTGTATACCTTTGCTCTCAGAGGCTTGCTACTTCAGTAGTAAGAAAGGGGAAAGTCAAATTTAAGAAAAAGAGCACCCATGGTAGGAGGGTAAGAGATCAGTTCTTTTTACACGTAGAACTGATTAAGTTCTAAGTTAATCAAGTTCTGGGCCACTTGGCATTGATGTGTGTGTGTGTGTGTGTGTGTGTGTGTGTGTGGGTGGGTGGGTGTCTGTGTGTTGGAGGTGGGTGTGTGTGTTGGAGGTATGGGGAACATTTTAATACAAAAACCATGAGAAAGGACACACTCTATATAAGACAAAGAACAACGAGTCCCCACAGAGCCCTAAAGGTGCCAAAGTCAGAGCTGTTTACTTACCTGCAAATCTCTTGAAAACCTTCAGCCAGTGGCTGACTGGCTTAGCTTCTTCATTACATCTTCCCTTACCTGTCTGGGCTTCCCCTCTTGAGATGCTCATATTACTTTATTCTTCGACAGCCATCTCTTTCCTAGACTGGAAGCTCCTCAAGGGCCAAGACATGTCTGTCTTGTTCTCTAGCACTTACTAGGCACAGAATAGATTTTTTTACTGTTGAATGGCATTTAATCCTGCCCTTGACTATAACCTTAATTCAGAACACTACTGGGGAGAATATTTGGGGGAGAGGGATTTAACCTAAAGCATAGAGTGTTTAACCAACATTAACTCTAGAATTATTATTATTTAAATAACTGATGATGTTAAGAAAATGAAATCTCAAGCATATATATTTCTACTCACATATATGTGAAAACACATATTTAATTGCTAGCCATTCAGACTAGTTTTCATGTTTCCATAGCCCCGTGGACATCCTCCTTTCATGCACTCACTTGTAATTTCATCATAAAAATCTGTATTTCAGCTAGACTAAGCTAGACTATAAACCACAGGAGTGCAGAAGACAGTGTCTCATGTGTTCATGGCTGGATTCCAGGCTAGCATATATTAGGTGTTCAATAAGTATTAAGTGAATGAATGAATGAAATACTCAGTAATACCATTTTGTAGGTACAGATCATTAAGTATGAAGTCAGTTTGCTCATTTATTCACTCTATGACTTTAATCAAAGATCATTAGAGCTCTAGTGTGTGTGCTACCTATTGTAGTTACTGTAGCCATTCATGATCAGTTTAGGTTTATGCTTTAGCAATTCTTATATTTCATTAGAAAGACAAGGGAAAAAGAAATATTATATACCTGAAATAAATTTTAGAAGGCATCTGAAACTCAACTCTAAAACACATATCTCCAATTTTTTGACATTATAAAAGGGTGCATACAACGCTATATAATGAATCTATACAAATCTGGACAGTATAGTATGGTTTTTACTGCATCAAAATTTATAAATACATTTACATATAACTAAAATTTTAAACTAGAGGCCCAGTTCATTTTTATAGTTACATGTGGCCACAAGCAACTCTTGCTTCACATTGGTGTTTCTCTTCCAGGTAATCCCCACAGTCCGCTTATGTGAGATACCTTACCAAAAAGCTCTCTTTAGTATTTAATCGAAACATAGATACCAAATAACTCTTCATTTTTTTAAATACTGAATTTCCAGCAGATTATATCTTATGTTTAATAAAAAAAAAATACATAGGACTTGAAAAACCAATTATAAAAGCCAGTTGCTTCCTGATATTCTTACTCAAATTTTTATATATTTCTTTAAAGTAGAAAATGAAGAGAGCAGAAGA
Organism: Avahi laniger; assembly: GCA_963575035.1. Classification (NCBI taxonomy): domain Eukaryota; kingdom Metazoa; phylum Chordata; class Mammalia; order Primates; family Indriidae; genus Avahi; species Avahi laniger. The sequence goes on along the minus strand of CAUYSK010016254.1, from coordinate 70,039 downwards.
TAGTGGTAAAATTTTACCTATAACCTGTATGCTTTTTTTTTAAAAAAATTATCGTTTTTATTTTAGATATCTTTTAATTAACATTGTCAAATTAATAAGGCCCTCAGAAGGCAAAGCAATTCAGAAAGATGTTTGTTCTGAGAAAAATTTGTTAAGTTAAATACAATATTAAAATTTAGCCCAGGAAAACTCAACTTTGTTCAACAAATAAACATTTGCACATAATTTATTTCCATAATTGGAACAGCTGTGTACAGAAAGAATGGCAAGTAGAAGAGGGCAAAAGAGAAAATATAAAACAAAAAATGGTAAATTTCACAGAGAAGCAGAGGACCAGAAAGTGAAAACCTGAGATATGAGTAAAGTGCTCTTGTTACACCCTGTTAGCCACTTGGGCTGTAAGATTCAGCATGTGACACGAGTTCCCAAGCCTCTAATTACATGATTAGGTACATTAGTCTTAATCTTGACCTTGAAAGCTCTATGAGCTTTCATTCATTATTTATTCACGGAGCTCAGACTGTTCTACTCCAGAGATACAGAGATGGCTATTTGCCTTGAAGGGAAATACAGGCAATTAGAGGACACAGAAAGTAATTGGGGGATGCTAATATATTTTAATATGTACCGTAATCCTGGAAATGCTATTTTTTGTGGCAAAATATGCTAGGAAAAGGATCCAAAAACTCTTTCTCAGAATTTTATACGTCAGATGTTAAAATGGCATTTCAGAGCCATTTTTTAAAAACTGGTGTTAGTTGCACTTATAAAAAAAATGCATTCTATAAAAATAATATTTAACATTATTTTATATTTTCCCATATAATAAAATAAATACTGTTTAGTCATATTTTATTTTAAGTCTGGGTATAACTTCTTCTTTTTCCCAGAGTTAATAAGGAATCTGCTTAGTTGACATCTCAGAGCACATGCAAAAGAAGAGTAGAAAGTAACGAATTTGACATATAATTTTTTGCTTTAGAATATACTTTAGTAACTTTCTGAAGTTGCACCAACCTTTTCTGGGTCTGGGGTGCAGTGTGTGTACGGGCACATGTCACCTAAAATGACTGGGATATGTCCTGAGAAATGCATCTTTAGGTGATTTCGTTGTGCAAATGATCATAGAGTGCACTCACACAGCCCTACTACACACCGAGGATAGGATAGCCTATTGTTCTGACCACTGTTGTATGCGCTGTCTATTGATGCCCAAAATATGGTTATGCTGCACGTGACTGTATTTGGTTCTGTGGGTTATTGTTACTGAACGCAGGTTTGGCCGCCCACCACCTGAGAACTAAACAAAGGAAGTGAGTGTTGGTGAAGGAAAGGTGGTTTATTTAAGTGCCAGCAGCCTGAGGAGATGGCAGACAATTGTCCCAAAGACCATCTCATTTTTCTCTGCTTACTGAGCAACTTATAAAGCGAAAGGGTAAAAGGGATATGTAGCAGCAAGCAAGATTTGTGCAAGTCTTCGTGACTTCGATGGTTATCAGTAAACAATAGTTCATTCTGGTGGATCTTGCTGTCGGCCATCTGCGGTTGGCCTGTTCTGGACTCTTGATCTGTTTTTTCCCTCAAGGTGTTTTCTAATTTTGTGTCCAGTAGCTGTGTAGGCAAGCAGCAGGTTAATTTTAAACTTTTAAGACAGAACAAGCCACAAGCATACTGGAAGTAAAATGACTTCTCTTTAGCTAGCCTAGTGATATAGTCTGAGTGCCCCTTGGGGTGTGCTTACAGGATGGAGCAGTGTTGCTGGAGAGAACTGTAGCTCTAAACGCCATCTTGATCCCTTTGTTTATGTGGGAGATCCTGGTAATGCTTTTTGATCTAAAATAAGGCAAAGTTCTGGAGGCTTCAAAGGTATCATTACACTAACTAAATTAGTATTTCTACTGAACAAGGATTCTAATGCAAAGGCTACTCCAAGTAGTTTTATGTGGGGGATACTATTTGGTAGGTTACAGGTAGGTAATACCCAGGGATCACTAGAGAGAGAGACAGGAGCAAAATAATGAAGGACATTTTATATCCTATGAAGGAGCTTAAACTTTATTGTGAAGATAAAATATTCTCTGTCCTGATGATATTTCATGATCTAGTAGAGATTTAGACAGAGGTCCTGACGCCTAATTTATTTAATCAAGTATGTGTCAGGCTTAACCACTCTAAATCAGTTTGGGCACACATTCTCTCCTTCCTCTGAAGAAGGCCACATCATCTGCCAACAGTGAGCTGAGAGGTGATTCTACTGGAACTCTGAGAAGAATCTTGTGTAAAAGATTCTCAGTGGACATTGTGGGCAAAAGATGAGGAAATAAATCCACATATTGTGTGCATTTTTTTTCCCCGGGAGTCCTCAGCAACATAGGAGCAAAGAAGGCAAATTCTCCAAATGTTGGGATTTTGCTACAAAGATGCAGCTAGAGGTACCAGAGACAAAAGGTATTGACAAGAGTGATTACTTTAATCTTTTAAATTGATATTTGGGATTTAAATTATATTTTAGAGCAATCACTCTGGCAGTGGTATGAAAGATCTTCATCCTGTCAGCGTAGAAAGACTAGAGGCACTATTGTTTTGGCCCCTTAACCAGAAATAGATACCAAGCTAGAGACTATTTCCCAGTCCCCTTGCAAGATGTGACCATAGAACCTAGTATCACCATGGAAAATGATCAGAAGTAATGAGTGTAGCTTCCACCTCACTTGTTTTAAAAGAAGTTACTTTCTCCCTTCCTTCTTCCTGTGGACTAGACCTTAGATATGGCTGCAAGCTAGTTTGACTATGTAGAGGAGGACTGAATCCCGGGGCTTGTAGAGCAGCAATATGGAAGGAATCTGAGTTGTTGAACGTACTTGCAGAGAAGAGTTGGCTCACTATGATAGCCTGCACTGTTACATGACAGAGAAAGAGTCATCTCATTTAAGCCATTGTGTGTCTGGGGCTCTTTTTCAAAGAAGATTAGCCTTTACCCTAAAAGCCAGGATTAGGTTGGTTTGGCTTTAAATAATCAATATTAAAAGATGGAGAGGTAGATAGAATTTGATATACTAAAGTCTTTAGCTACAAACTAGCCTTATGAGGTATAGGTACTATTAATTTAAGAGAAATGAATGGCATAATTTCAATACAAATAATATGACAACCATGGGTGTATTATTAATATATCCCAAGAAGATGGTACAGGAAGTTCTGTGCTTGTGCTTGTATCTACAAGGAAGGTGGCTTAAATAAAAGCAGGCTTGCTCCAATTCTGTCTGCTTGAACCAATTAGTTTTCAGTTACATCAAGAAATTGAGAAAATTCTTCAGGGCTTCCAGGTAGGGAGGACAGCAAGCATAAAGGTCCTAAGCTAGAGAGGAACTTGCCATGTTTGAGAGTCAAGAAGAGCAGTGTACCTAACAGATAGCAGGTAAAGAAGAGTTGTAGGAAATAAATTTGGAGAAATTGCAAGGGGTCAGATGAGACAGGTCCTTTAAAATCAGGATAAGGAATCTGAATTTTATTCTAGGCATGATAGGAATCCATTACAAAACTTTAAGCAGTGAATGGCATGAATAGACCTGCCTTTTAAAAATACCACTCTATGGAAAATGGATGCAAGGGAAGAAGCACGGAATCTGGTTAGGACGTGCTGCAGCAGCCCAGGCAAGAGAAGATAATGACTTGGCCAAAGGTTCAGACCTTTGAGACCATTCTGGGATTATGAACACAACAAACTCCCTTTATCAGCAGCGAAGGAATAAATGTATTAGTTGAAACCGAAGAACACCATACTATATTGAAGACTTTCTTTCATCTGGCACTCTTTAACCAGAACATTCCTTCACTCCCAAACTCCGAGACTGTTCCTGGCTGCTCTCATCTTGTCTTTGTTGTCAGACGGGAATGTCTTGGCTCAGCCTAGTAACCCTGAACAGGGGCCCTGAACCACGGCTGCTTGCTTATGGGAACGTGTTCTGCAAAATGGTTGTCTACATTTCAGTTAATCAAATCAAATGCCAGCTAGAGCTTGCAGTTTGGTGCTTCCAAAGCAAGTTGCTGCCAAGTCCAGTCAATGTTCTAAGTGATTTTATTTTTATTTTATTTTTTTGTTCCCAGACACATCAGACAAATGGTAAATCTCTTCATGATTCAATCTGCTGAACTATGCAGCCATCATAGCATCTAAGCCGTTTTTCAAAGAGGCTTCTGCAGCTGCTTGGCCCTGGTGAGGCTTCTAATGGCGAAGGCTACAGACAGCGCACAGATGGGAGAGCTTTTGATATTAGTCAATCCAATGTGCCAAAAGAAGAAAATAACAAAATTGGCCAGTGATAGGTGTCTTCCGATTGGTACAGAAATGAAGTATCAGGAACTGGGAGCAGATGAACATGACTTAAAGAGCATCCTGTAATGCTCAATCTGGCTCTCTCAATTTCTCTAAATCTCTCTTCTTACTGACAGGCTTTAGCTTGAAAGTTCAGGGGCATTGTTTCTTTTTCCTTGGTGAGCTGGTCTCCTTCCTCTAATCTTTGCGTGTGGTGCGAGTTGAACAGACTCCTTTGGACACAGGAGCCTTTTCTGCTGGATGGAGGCTCCAGCAGCACCAGAGAGGGACCCAGGAGCAAACTGGAGATACTACCCCTGTAATTCCCGAATAGATACCTCCCACCAGTAAGCAGCCGACTTCAGGGTAACAACGAATTCTTGAAGGAAGAAATGAATAGTTATACATCCACTAGGGCACAATGAAAAGGCATAATCTTATAAAACAAGAAGAGAAACTTAGGATAGATGCAAAGTACTTCTTGCCTATGAAAATCGTCAGAGATTGAAATGCCAGGGAGGCTAGGAGTTCTCCTCCATGAATAATAAAGTGCAGGCAGAAGAGAGAGAGTTACCTCCTGAGTTTTTTTCCTTAAGTTTTGGGTCATCTATGTTGGATAGATTCTAAACGTCTTCCTCACCTGTACGATTTGGGTGATGGGTCAGGATTTGTTTTATCTAAATAATCACTGTGTGATGGAAGTAGAGGCTCCGTAGTGGCACGGTCACCCTAGACAGAGAAAAACAGAGAAAGTAAAGCGTAGAGGGAGTCCTCTAAATTCAAGGACAAGCAAGAATGAAAAATCTCTTTGCAACCTCAAAAAGGACACTCATTTAAAGGGTATTTCGGCATTTGTTTTTTATATAATAATATGTTTGAATAAGAGCAACATTGTGGAGAGAATATCAGTTAAAGTATACTTTGGTCTGAGGCAGAGCTGGCACATGGCTTTATCCGAGCTTGTTGCTATTAACACAGTTGAGTTGGCTAATTATTGCTTATTTTATTTGAAAGCTCTTCTTTTGTTTGACTCATCCCATTAACTTAGTCAATTCTCTACTAGTTAAGTATCATTCAAATGGAACACGTTTATGCTAAATATTTTAAAATGAATAATCTAGTGTGTTAGGCTGGGTTTGGTAAAAATAGAAAAAAACGAAAAGTTGAGGTGACTCGGCCTTTTGTGAGAATAGAAATAATCACAATTTTTTCCCTTCAATTACTGATTTTGTTAAAAAGGAGTCTCAGTCCAATTAAAATCAATTTTAGAAAAACTGAATATTTAGCCACAGTAACCTCAACAAGTCATGTTTATACTTTCAGTGGAATATCTTATTATAGGATTTCATAATACAAATATGTAGCAAAATGGATAATGCAGAAGTAATTGCTCTCAAGTTTTAAGAAGTGTTTCTCTGAAAGATATCTAGCCAGTGTTATCTAGGAACTCATACTTCTACATTCTTCTAGAATGTGCTCATGATAATTCTGGCTGCATGCCAAGCTTCCAGTCACACTCCATGTCTTTTATGTAATGTTTCCTGATTTTTCCCCATTATTATTCTCAGGCTCCTTTGTTGTTTTTTTATGTCATCTCTTATGCTGCACTCTCGGTGAGGAACATTCTGGACTCTTCTAACCATTTAGAAAAAATAGCTTTGTGGCAGTGAATGTAAAACCAACAACTCCCACCACCACCCCATAATTTCAGATGTTTTCTGATGATAAAAGATGGCAACCTTATAGACTCTCACTTTGTCTCAGAATCTACTCCCCAGCCTGATACCTTTAGTCACATAAATATATGGTAAAAACTCCTTTCTGAAATAAAAAATCTTAAGACTTGAGGGCTTCATAAGTTAAGTTACCCTGGAAAAGTTAAAATTTTCTTGATTTCTTGGAGGATACAATTGAAATTTTACAAATTATGTTCTTGAAAAAAATTGCTTTTTGAAATTTTCATATAGATTATACTGTCCCTGAAAAAAAAAAAAGCTTGTTCTTGGGTAAAGCGGTTTACATGTTCTTATTTAAGTGCTTTCATTCCAGAAATGAAGAAAGAGAACTGAAGGTTAGAAGGGAGATTATGAAGGTGTACTCAGGGTAATATTTTGAAATATCATTTAATGTAGTTTTCCTTTTCATGATATCTTTACTCTGAAGCCTTCCTGCCATTAAAACTAGACAGATTATTCACTTCATTACCCCAAAGAAAAGAGATAAAGAGACACAGAGAAACAAGGAACCAACTGGGTTTATAAATGAATTTTGAAATAACTCAGTATAAACAGTAGTTTTGAAGGTCTGATTTTTCCATTGCCAGACTAAGTCACTTGCATTTTTAGAATTCCAAAAGTTTCTTTTTAATATTAGTGATTTAGAATGAAGGATTCTGTTTCTCTTTCTCTTTCTTTAAAGAAAGTAGATTGACTATAAAATGTTGTTAATGAAAGTAATTGTACGATTAACTGTAAGTTTACAACTGTGCAGAATTGAAAGCTTTTGAATGAAATTCATTTATAGACCAAAAAAAAAGGAATATTTCTGCACAACAATGCAAGTGGCTAAATTTTGACCTGCACAGGTCAAAATAATAAAGGAAAGAACAGCATGGAGCAGTGTAGCCTCCCCCTCAATTTGGGGCCAGCTCTAGTTTAATGGAGGACAGTGGTCCTTAAGCTAACGAACAACAAAATAAATGGGATGGAAAGCAAAGGTAATTCTGGCACTAAATGACGTGGCATAAACACCTCCCTCCCCCTTTCTCACCCTCCTGCCCAGTCATCCTGCCAGAACAGGAGCCTTAGTAGGGGAAAGAGAGACTGAGGTTCTGATATCAAAGGAATTGGAGCTGTTAAGTCAACACATTTGGATGTAAAAAAAAAAAATGGAAAAGGATGATATGTTTATTGTTTCTTTTTAGATTTAAATTCACTAAAAGAGTTTTCACACAAAAAATATAACTGAGACAGAGCAGGACCCCTCTTAGGGGCCTGCCAGAACCCCAAGCACGGATATAAAGGAAAATCTCGAGACCCTTCAGGGGAAGTTCTGGGCACCTGGCTGGCCTTGAAAAGTGAACAAGCAACCTGATGAGAACATTGGCCCTCCAAGAGAGTGAGCCAGAGTCATGACATTTTTTGATTGATTCTTTATGGAAACTAAAAGATGGCATATTAACATATGTTCTTGAGTTGTTTCTCAGAAACCTCCACCAGATGGAAAATGCAGACAAGGGGGAACTGTGGAATTGCACTCTGCCCACCATTCTTTGTTCTAAGTTTCCCCCAAAGGGCCTGGAGGGAGTCACATCCATCCTAGTGCTCCTTTCCACAAATCCGAGAGTCTCTGAATCCACTTATGACCCAAAGGCCCCCCATTTCGGAATACCCCACCTTTTTGGGCCAGACCAATATATAACTTCCACATATTGATTTACAATTTTGCCTGCTTGAAATGTACCTCTGCCTTAAAAAACCCTGGTCGTAAGCCCTGTGGGAGGTCAGGTCTTAAGCATTAGCTGCCCATAGTCCTGGCAAGAGGCCATGCTATAAAAATGCCTCTTTCTCCGTCTGCAACTCTCAGCTTCTGGCTTTGTTGCACCAGGTGAGTGGACCCCAGTTTGGTCTGGTAAAATAACTGCTCCATAGCAATATCATTTGATATTTCAATGAACATGTAAACAATGCATCTTACTCTTCCATGATACCTAAATATGCATATACTTTTTGCATTATTGAATATAAACTCTCCCATGTTTTGCTATTTTTACCCACCATTACATAGTTATCAATTCTCACTATTCCTACTGTTATTCTTTTATTTCAAAAGGGCACATAACATTCTATAATGTTTATGTGCCATAATTTGTTAAGACCATTACCTAATGACATATATTTATGTTCTTTTTCTTTTTGGGGGTGGAGAGGGAGATCAGTGCAGAGCTAGTGTATATAACCTTTTGCTTCTATTTAATTATTTCCCTTAAGTTTATTTTACTTTGAACTTGAACTGACTGGGGTTGCAGATGGTTGGCTTGCTTCCATGCCCCACATTCACTTGACTATGAAAAAACAGTTGGCTTTTATAATGAAAACAAAACTCTAAGTATCAATTTGAACAACAACAAAATTCTCTTTAGCTAAAAATGAAACAAAAACAGAGTTTGAGAATGGGGCTGCACCAATGTATTTTTTGTTGTTTTTAAACAAACTTTTAAACTGAGAATACTTATAGGTTCACAAAAAAGTTTTGAAGGTAGTACAGAGGTCTCATATATCCCACACCCAGTGTTCCCTATTGTTAACATCCCATGTTAATATTGCAGTTATTAACTAAAGGTAACTAAACTTTATTCAGTTTTCCTTCCTTTTAGAGTATTTGTTTTAACCATTGTGACAACTTGCTTAATGCAATAGGTATTCTAAATCTATGAAATATTGGTTTTTTTAAAAAATTAATTTATATTGGTATAAATGGACTTTCTGAGTTAGCCCAGAAGACTTATGGGGAAAAGAGCTATGGAAAGTCCTTTCGAACTTACCACATAGGTACGTCTACGTAGGGGTCTTGCAGACAAAAAAGAAAAGAGGAAAAGTCAGCATCTTCTTTCTCTAATTCTTCACTCTCACCCTTCTTTTCCCACTGGTTCTAAGACAGGGCACGGAAACTGAGAGGCAGTCTCTGTTGGGACAGTGAGGAGCAATGGTAGCCTTGTTTTTTGGTGGTATGGTAAAGTCAATAAATATATCATAAATGAGTGATGAATAAGAAAGTATGAACCATTTCCCAGGTGGTTGAATTCTTGAGGGAGGCACGTCTTACGTGGGTCACGCTTAGGAACTACATGGTTTATCTTCATCTTTACCTTAGCTAGGTTATGCAGGATAAACTTCCTGAAGAAATACGAGTACATTTTTGTGCAATTTTGAGTTTTGAATCAAAATGGAGAGATTAACTTAAAAGATACAAAAGAGGAAATGATTCTCCATAGAAAGAACAACAAGAAAAAAATCAGTGAGGAAAATAAAGACAGAAAGTAAAATAAACACGTCTTTGATTAAATTAAAAGCAGCACTTCTGAGCAAGTTACAAGTGGCACTTTTAATTTAATCAGATGAGAATGGAAGGAGATTGAATACCTATTGTCTGGATAGGTTGTTTGAGAGAGATGCTAAAAGCAATAAGGAATCATTTAAATTCAGTGAGAGGAGATGACAAAGTCATTGTTGAATCTTTTCATTATTTGGCCGCAGCCTTTTGCACTGATCAGGATGTGGAGAAAGACCAAAAGCAGGAAGGAGGGAACAGAAGAGGCTTCATTAAACTCCACAGCCGGGATGAATGATTGATCATAGACACAATGAGGAAGGAAGCATTTGAGAAGCTATTCCAGGGAGAGAAGACATCCTCCTCATTTGAAAGCTATTTTGAATATGAAAAGAATAATAACATAATTATTTATTTCTCTTCCTGACTTCTACTATACTCCTTTATATTTTACTTTTCTTTTTTTCATTATTTGTCAGAATTAGATATTAATTCTTTTTTTTCCAATACAAACTGTATCCAGCTTTATTAAAGATATTTTTTAGAGATAATCATGGTATTTCAGGCAGGACATGGGCAGACAATTGTTAACAGTATACAATAACTTTCAAACTCCCTCCTTCAATCGACTAGCCAAATCAGAAGGCCACTATAAAACCCAATGAAGTCTTCATTTGATGTTCTGAACAGGAAAAGTTTAGAATGAGGGTTGACATTTCACATTTAGCATGTTGTTTAACAACTTTTCATGAGCCAACTCTGACTTTCAGGAAATGAAATGTAAATGGCAGAATTTATCTGAAGATCCACAATCCAGAAACGGAACCACTGTTCTTTTGAGGGATGTCGCCTCAGTGGCGTCCCTGGCAAGTCCAGATCTTTGACATACCAATAACCAATTACTGGGAGTCAAGTCCCAGCAGGTGTCTGGGTTTAAGGAAATTAAGTTTATGCTAAAGGCAGAGAGGGAGAAGAAGACATAAAAAGAACTTTAGTTTTTCCACACCACAAGGGGTTTGTGCCAGGGTCACTCACTGTGTGGTACATCAGGGAATCCCTCCTCCTGAAAGCCAAGAGGAGTCTCTCAAAACTAGAAGAGAAAGGTGCTTTCACCACGTGAATCCAGCTTCAGAGACATTCTGTTAGTGACATACGTTCTTTCCTCAAAAAACAACGAAGTGTTCTGTCTGCTAACAACAAAGCTTAAAAAAAAATCAAAAGTAAAACAAAATTCTGCATTTTAATAAAACTTGGTTAAAAAATAGTACTTTGAACTGAACAGTCACCAGAGAACACAATCATCAAAAATCCACTCGCTTTCCTTTGGCAACTCCATCGCCTTCAGCTTGCTGTGCCTGGTCTGTTGTGGCATCTCCATTTCTGCAGGGCTGCTCCCTTCCTGGCTGGCGTCAGCTTTTCCCTTTTCCCCTTTGAGAACCTTCTCCCCCTTCTGGGCAGGGGCCTTTTTAGGCTTGGGCTCTGGCTTTGGAGGAGCAGGTTTAGCAGACAACCTTGCAGATCTCTGTGGTTCGTCCTTCACCTTGGCTTTTTCTCCTTTGGTTTCTCCTTCAGCCTTTCTCTCGGCGCAGTGGCCACGGCAGCAGGATGCAGGCTCTGGACACAGGGATGCAGGGCGCAGGCTTTGGTCGGTCTGGGGATCATTCACACCTCTTCTTCTTCACACTGCTGCAGAATTAGATATTCATTCTTTCTGAATAAGTGTGAAGCCTGAGAAATTCTAAATGTAAATATTAAATCTCAAGTATTTACATCATCTAGGGATCAGTAACACAGAAAGCCCAAATCATGCTTTTTTAACTTTAAAATTGCATTCAGTGAATTGGAGCACACAAGGGCAAACAATTCTTTAAATTTCATTTTGCTAAGGTTAATAGTGGAGTAGATTTACGTTCTCACAAAACATGAGACAGGCAATCAAGAGATAGTCTGGGGAGAAGTTTCAGAATTCGGGATTTTCAGGGGAAGACCAAAGGGAGATTTGAAACTTTCTTTGAAAAATAAACTTAAGAATTGAAAGATTGACAATAATATAAATGGAAATTATTTTTTAAAAATTAGAATCCTATCCCACTAATAGTTACTTTTCAAATACATATATGACCGGATAATGTTGACTCCAGAAGATAAATATTAAGTTTAAAAGATATAAAATGACAAAGTTTAAAATTGTATCATGTTAGGCTGTAACTGTAAAGTCATTGTAGCAAGTACGGAGGTAGCAATGACTAAAGACATTAGTAGTAAATACTTAGAAAAAATTCAAAGTTTCTGATAACAGGTTACCAGTTACCCCTGGGGGACTTTTAAATGTATACCAGTCCAGTAACTTTTGAAATTTTGACCAATGACCATGGATTATTTAGAAAGAAATTAAAACCAATAAAATTACAAACACTGAACTGTTTGCTTGATAATATGTCCTTAAATTAAGGTGTCTTTATTTGAGCTATATAAATATTGAATGACTCTATTCAGAGAATTGGTTGGAGACGATAACACAGTCCAGAATTTTTTTATTAGAGGCTCAAGTGTTCTTTGCACTAAAGAAAAATTAAATTGATAATTTAAATGGAAGAATGGCATGCTCGCTCTCCCTTTGAGCAATACAATTCTCAAGTTCTCATAATGCTCTTTCTCACTGCGCTCTTGTCTTGCAGGCTGCCTCTCTCACACAAAAATACAACTCTGAAGTTGTCACTGGGGAATGCCAACAGAGGGGACAGTGCAATCACATAGCAAATAGCAAAACTTCTTAAGAATCCTCTCTCAGCGTCTTTCTTTTTTTCCAAGATTCCACTCTCCTTGGAAGCTCGCATATATCTCTCTTCTCACTTGCAGAAAAATCCTTACAGCTGCGCCAGTAAAATTCCTGCCACTCTCTTCCCCTACTTCCATGTACAAAATTCCAAATGTGCTTGCATAGCTCAATTAGCTAACCAGAAACAAAACAAAACAGCACCCACTGAGATCCACGGCCACCTATTATCCTTCTAAGAACGTCACTGAGGAGTCTCAATTTATCCCAGCATATAATATATAAAAAATAAACTAGCTGAAAATAAGGTTTTGGTGTCCCCCCCTCCGATGAAAGGGGAGAGGTGAAGCATTCCTTTTCTTTATCCGGGTCCCATGCAGTAACTGCTGTTTCTTTCCTTGTAGATATTCATTTCACTCTCATGGTTTACCCTTCGTGGGTGTACACAAGGTCACATACCAGTCTATCTGCAACATTTTTTTACATGAGAAATAGTAAGCCACCAGCTGACTAACTTACCCAAGAAGCATTTTTAACAGATGTAGTGGAAAAATGACTTCAATTTATAGGTTAAAGTTCTAAGAACTAGATTAACTAAGAGTCAATGTGTGCACATGCCAGGCTTTTTGTTATTATTATTTGAAATGTTTATTCAGCTGATGGTAAGAAGATACTTCTGTAACAGATGTTAACAGAATTGAAGAGCCTGCTTTGCAGAAAGCTGTGGTATGCAGGGTTTTGGGAAATGAGAGGAAAGAAAGCCATCTAGTTTCACGGTGGGGCCGGTTGATCTGATACCCCAAATATAAATATTGCACATGGCCCATAAGCCCAGGAGTGAAGTGTGTGTGTGTAAGGAGAGGATTCAAGTGCTTCTGCCATCTTCCTTTCTGCTCTTACTACCCAGCATTTGCATCTTTGGGTGATGAACATCAGAGGCATAGCAAAAGCAACATCAAATCATATCAAATGCAAAATAGAGTTCAACTATGATTAGTGAGTATGTTAAGATGTGAAGTTGTCTTTTTTTTCTTTTTTGTTTCTGTGAAGACAATTGAATTGATGAAATAATGTAATGTATTTTACTTAAAAGTTATAGATCGTATACAACAGAAAACTATTGCTTTTACTTAGCACCAGTATACCTGGAAAAATGTTTTCTCTCCCTGATGGCTTAAAATTTGGTTCTCTAACGAAACCCAACTCCCCTGAGACTGTAACTGCAACAAGGACAAGAACTCATTTGCTACGTTTACCACACGTGGTGCCTGGCACATAGCAGGCAACATAATAAATGTTTGTTGAATAAATATTTATGCAGATGTGTATAGCAGATCTGATCCTTCCTGATCTGAAGGAACTCGTAACAACATAATGATAATGATGATGATGCAATAGCTATGATTTACAGAATTCCTTCTTTGTGCTGAGAATGCATTAAAGGTTTACATAGATTATTTCATATTTCACTCAGTCCTAGGGAGTATTTGTTATCAACATTTTACAGATGACAAAACTGAGTATGCCGTTCAACGTAAACCCTACCTCGATCAGTCTGACATCAAGGCCTAATCTTTTACTGTACTTCTTTGGACAAACGCATTATATATATACATTATGAACACTGAAACAAGTTAAGAACAATGGATTGAAAGTAATATGTACTCTTGGCTCTTAAGGAACCAGTTAAAAATAAAGAAAAATACTGGATATATTGCAACGCCAAAGATAATTGGTACGGAAAATCAGTGCTACAATTTCAAATGAGAAGAAATTGCCATATCCTGAAGATCTCAGAAAATGCTTCATGGGGGAAGGAAGCTTGGACTGGACATTGAAACAGGAATAGAATTTGAATAGGGAGAAAGTGAGGGGGAGGATACAAACCAAGCTGAGAAGCAGGAACACACAATGGGTGTTCAGAGAGCAATGATGAAACTGAAGAGGCTGAGGCCCACTGAGGGGACAACGCTCATTCAGGGAAGTGTTTGCAGATACGATTGTTGGAACACCAAGGCTGGGTAGCTCAAATGCCCAGATAAGAAGTTTAAAATTTCTTGATATGACAAGGAAAAGTTTTTGAGATAGTATCTCATTGAAAACAATTATTTTGTTTTCCACTTAAAAATATCCTATCTATGTTAACATTTTAGTTATTTTCCTCCCAGTCTTATTTCCATGAATATATTATGTAAATTGGAATAATTTTCTATAAACAGTTTGAAATAGAATACATCAAAGTTAAAAATTGAGCCTAAATCCCAGAAGCAGAAGTGTCTTTTTTTGTACCAAGGTGCAGAGGCCAGATGCTGATGTTGGCGTTGGACAAGTGCATGAATAAACTATGCTTGTGGCTGCCATTTGTGTGCGTCTGTGAATGCTCCCCAGTGGTGGTTTCTGCGTGTTCCAAGAATTGAGGCGTCTCTCGTGGTCTGCTGCGGGGAAGAGGTGGGGCTGGTCAGGGAGCTCAGAGCCTCTGCCCTTCTTCAGTTACTGCAACTCCTCCTCTCAGTGTTTACTAAATTGAAATCATACCTGCATTTTTGCTTAAAAAATAAATTGTGCTTAATGCTTTCAGCTGTCATTTGCCTTCCTTAAAACTTTATGACTTTTTGACATCTTGAATTTTCAAAATACTGCATAGTCAAATCCGGTTTTCCTTTGTGATTTCTTTTATAACTATTTTTTGGAGAAAATACTTTCATCCTCCAGGAGAAAAGCTGCCTATAATTTTCCTAAGTTTAATGTGGTTTCTTCTTTTTTAGCTTATAATTTTAACTCTTTAATCTCGCTGGAAAATTACTGGAATATGATGTGAGCACTTAGTTATTTTATAAACAACCATTTTACCAATTCCATTTATTGAATAATTCATTTGATTCCCATTAATGTGAGCAATTTGTATACAAAGGCTTTTTTGTACCAATTATGTTTTATTAACTTCTTTGTCATTGTTTATTTTGTTCATGAAATATCTACAGTACCTGGGCCTAAGCCAGACTCAGAAAATAATTAGCTGTTCCAATATTTTTTTAAATGAGTTTAAGAATCATTTTTAATTTTCTCAACCCTCATTTTCACTCTTCAATGCACACATCCCCAAAATTGTGTTTTAAAATGATGATGAATAGTTTTGGCAATTTCATATAGGTTGCACCCTTGTGAGGAAAGTCTAGAGTAGTGTTTCTCAAAGGGGTTTCCTTGTGCCACTTGATCCAAATTACTAAGTCAGCCCCTCTAGACCCAGGAATCTACGTTTCAATCAAGTTTTCCATGGTTGAGAGTCACTGGTGTAGGTAGACACAGGTAGACGTTAAGAGAATGCTGCACAGTTTAGGCATGAAGCATGGGATCTAAATAGGTATAATCTATTTCAAGGCCAGCATTGATAGCACTTGTTTTGAGCATTTGTTTCTATTGAGTTTGAGTTTGGAGGATTGGTAAAAAGATATGCTACTAATAAAAATCACTAATTGAGAAAAGATTCTTCGCCTCTGGGGGAAGGAGATTAATTCATTTTGACATAATGTCAAGATTTCTAAATTTAAATATCTAAAAAGTAGATGGACATATGTAATTTGGCTCAGGTGACAGAAGGCTGTGAGTACAAGGTGCACGGGGGTTAAAGCATGAACTGTGGAGGTGACAATGCATCTGGCTTTGTACTTACAGGCTATGGCAACGTGAGTGACCTTCAGCAGATAACCCAGATTTCCCTCAGTTGTGTTATGTGCATGGAAATGGGCTGTGGATGCAATTACTGTCTACAGAGAGAAGATGACCACGAAGCTCCCAGACCAGATTGCTTCTACAATGGGGAGTGGCTAAGAAAGGGAAGCAGAGGACAAAGGACTGAGTCCTGAGGAGTGGCCACATCTAAAGGATGGTAGGAAGAAGAGGAAGTAGCACAAGACTTGGAGAAAGAACAATTAGGGGGGAAAAGTGTCCAGCTTTCTATTCTCAAATCTCTCTAATTTCCATCTGGTTTTCGTTAGCAGCAGGACTCTTTCTTTAAATGCTATCCATGGGCAGAGTCCCGACATACTCTGGCTGAAGTGGGCATAGGGGCAGGAGCCCCGAGCATGCGTCTTCTCCTGTGACCTCTCGAAGCAGAGCCGACAGACATCTCCCTGCAAGCTTAGGCTCAAACTCCAGAATGTAGGATATTTGTAGCCGGAGGACCATACTCTCTCTTACTTTGGATAACAAGCTGAAATGTAGCATACCTGAAAGTCCAAAGGAAACCTGACCTTTGGTATGTAAAAACAACAACTGAGTGCTGAGTACTGAAGGTGGGGGGTGGCTTAAAGAAGGCAGGTTTTGAAGTCACAGCTTTGTCTCTGTGTGAAGGTGTTGCTATCACTGACACCTACTTTGCTGTAACTTCCAGCAGCCAAGAAAAAAGTTCTACTTAGTACATTTATGTCTTTCTTGTTATAAACCATTGTGGATATTGGCATTCTTTAAAATATTTATTATTCTTAGTCTGATAGACAGTTGATAATAAAGGCTTAAGAGAAAAATACAAGGAGAACTGGTGATTATAGAGAAACAGGCAGGAGGTTCGTGGGAATTTATTTTTTGTGACCTATTATATCTTTTTCCCCTTATCTACTGCCTTGCAAATAAATTCAGAATTTGTCTAATGTGTATTTTAAGTATGTCAACAAAATTTCTATGTCTTGTAAGCATTAACTTTGTTCCTTAGCTTTTGTATGGCTTCTAGTATTCTCAATTCCACTCAGTAAATACTTTGTTGACAAAGATAACAATTCAGCCAATTAATTTCCCTTTTAAGACTGATTCTGGCTCTTATACTCTGGTCTTCTGGGGACTGAAATCAGACCACAAATTACTGTAATGAGGAACACAAAATTCTGCTAGGCAACAGCAACTTACTGTAATTTTCTGAGATTTAGGGATCACATTACAGAGCTAATACAACAGTTCAAAGCTTTTCCTGGAAAAGTGGATTGACTTAGAACTTGTAACACTTGGGGAGTGATTTGTCTAAATCACTCAGTTGTGGTTCTGAAATTTTTGTGTGAATAGCAACCACACAAGCTACTAATTGAAACACAAATTCCCTGGTTCCACTCCCTGGTATTTTGATTTCTGTGGGTATGGGTTGGGACCAGGGCTTTGCTTCTTAAAGAATCACTCCAGGAGACTGTGATAGAGGGTGTCGTAGGTCACACTTTGAGAAATGCTAGAGTACAGAGGAGGTTCACATCAAGGAAATCTTTTGAGGGAAGAACTTGATAGGTTTCACTGCAGTGAATAAATCCTGGAGAATTTCCACTTTACACGGTACCCCTGTGTTTACCAGGTGCAGGGCTGCACCACGCCAGGCGGTGACCATTAAACCTCAGGATGAGGAAGTAAATACTCAGAAATATCATGGTCCTACTTTAGTTTTTCAGGCATTAGTGGTTTTTACGTTTTGGCCATTCCAGAGGCTCCTCAGAGGGTATCCTAATTAACTTTCAGAACATGCATTTGCTCATCCTTGAGTTCCGTAAGCATTTTTTTTTTAAATGAAGAATACTCTCTGCAAATCCACCTGTTCAGCAATTATCTTGATATCCATAGTTCATATTTTAATTATATAAATTTATTTTCATTATCTATTCTTCCCTCAGTATATCATCTCATATTAGAATTTCCCTTCTGAAGACTCCGAAGAAAACATAATAAAGTTGTTTGAATTTAAAGCAGTTTTCTGAGTTACAAGAGTTGCCCTTGCAACGCACACACAAATACAGACTTCCCGGAAAAGTTTCTTTCAAAGGACATCTTATAAAGAGAATATTATTGTTCCATTGGTCTCAATAATAAGTAGTTAAGAGGAAAGGTTTACCTCCTCTTCTGTTGATCTTCAATTGTTAGGGGCTCTAACTACCAGTTAAGGCAGTGAACTATTGATACCAGAGGGGTGTCAGGGTGCAGACTTGAGATCTGGCTTCAGCATTTCCAACCGTAAGACCTTAGTAATTTCTTTACTACTTTCTGCTCTCTGTTTCTTTATCTATCTATCCATTCATCTATCTATGTTATCACATCGTCATTCATGTGTTCAGTCATTCGGTACACTTTCTTTTACACCCACTATGCACCATATTCAATACATTCTCTTTTATACCTAACTATGTGCCATCTCTGTGTGCTGAGGATACACAGATGGCACTTTGGAAGGGTGCTGATGGTGGCGAAGATGGAGAGAAGTAAATAGAATCACTGTGCGTTCTAAGCTTCAAAAGAGATTAATGCATGTAAACATTATTTCAAGATATAAAGTGCTTTTCAAATGTAAATTGTTAATATTTTATTTCTCATTCCCTCTTTCTGTCTGCCCATGTAATTCAAGTGCCCTACAGCATTTATTTGAAGAGTCTTATAAATATAAATCTTCATTGAATACTTCATTGAACACTACACATTTAAAAATTAGAAATAACCTACTCATCTATTAAGAGGGAATTGACTAAATACATTATGGTACTTCTATATACAGGAATACATAATAGTAATAACGACAGTAAGTAACCTTACTGAGCACTTACTCCATGTCAGGGATGACTTTAAATGCTTTGTTTACACATTAAATTGTTTAATTATTATAACACCCCTATTAAGAACAATCATCATCCCTATTTTACAGACAAGGAAACTGAAGAACAGAGGGGTTAAGTAATTTGCCTAAGATTTCAGAGCTAATAAGTGATGGAATTGGGATTCGAATCCAGGCAATTTGGTCCTTAGTCTCCACACTTAACACTAGTCTTTTTCACAGTTAGAATGAGTAGAGCAACTCCATTATGTGGGGAAAAGGAACATTTTCCAAGATGTACTGTAAAGTGCAGAACAGCTACCATTTCCTAAAAGGAAGAAGGAAGAAAGGAAGGAAGGAAAGAACAAAAGAAGAGGAAATCCAAACAGAAAATGTGCATGCGTGTGCATAGAATATCTCTGGAAGGTTACACAAGGAAATGATAACTGTGGTTGCTTTTTCGGTAGGGGATGTGGATAGCTGGAGAACAAAGGTAGAAGACTTAGTCTCCATTGTAAAACTCCCCCATTTTTTTTTTTATTTTTGTGCCTCATACATACATTATCATTTAAAAAGTAAATAGATTTTTTTAAAAAGTAGAGCCCTCATAATAAATCTTTGTAAGGTGAATAACAATTTTGTAATGTATATCTCATCTCCCAGTTGATATACTCTATAATCAGAGATTCTTATTTGGGGATGTTTAGAGGCCTTCACTGCAGGATAATGACTTCTGGTGATTTCTCTATATGGTCCTCTGTGACCCAAATCAGCATGCAGCTATGAAGCAAGAGACATTCAGAAGGACTGGCCTCAGTCAGCCTACTCATTGACAGGCCTTTCCTCCAGCAGCCCAACCCAAGGTAGCCCAGAATGTCCTGTGTCTGAGGCCTCTCAGCCCAGGCCAGCACATTGAGGTTTAAAGCTAGAAGCTCGAAGGTGAAGGGATTGTCCAGTGACAGACATGTAGAAATTATCTAATAAATATATTTC
Source organism: Avahi laniger (assembly GCA_963575035.1). NCBI lineage: Eukaryota > Metazoa > Chordata > Mammalia > Primates > Indriidae > Avahi > Avahi laniger. The sequence goes on along the minus strand of CAUYSK010016254.1, from coordinate 50,356 downwards.
AATGATAAGCCAAAAAGAGCAAAAGGGAAAAAAGGAAAAATATAGCTGTACAAATGTATGTGCTCCATAATTATACAATGGTGAGATTGATTTTTCACCTGTGTCTGGCACACTGGCTCTAAATCCATTCTGAAACAAGTTCCCAGAACAGCTCTTTGAGCAAGAACCATTAGTTTAAAAGTCATCAATGATATAAAAAATTCTATTTCAGTTCTTTCTCCCCAGGGGTGGGTAGGTGGATGTGGGTATGGGAACAGGATATTAACTTTATCATCATAATTTGTACCATTTTATCCAGTCCATAAAAATCTTTGAAAATGATAAAAGGAAAACATGATGTTCTACTTAGAAGTTTAATTTTAAACAGGGACTTGTAGGACTATAAAGGTAAAACAGAGAAACTTTTGAGATTGTGGTTTCATGATCAGTTTGGTTACTAGACAAGACAGGGCTCTAAGGTTTTTTTTTTTTTTTTTTGAGACAGAGTCTCACTCTTTTGCCCGGGCTAGAGTGAGTGCCGTGGCATCAGCCTAACTCACAGCAACCTCACACTCCTGGGCTCAAGCGATCCTTCTGCCTCAGCCTCCCGAGTAGCTGGGACTACAGACATGCGCCACCATGCCCGGCTAATTTTTCTATATATTTTTAGTAGTCCAATTAATTTCTTTCTATATTTAGTAGAGATGAGGTCTCGCTTTTGCTCAGGCTGGTTTCGAGCTTCTGAGCTCAAACAATCCGCCCACCTCGGCCTCCCAGAGAGCTAGGATTACAGGCGTGAGCCACCGTGCCCGACCGGGCTCTAAGGTTTTTAACTCGTCGGAGGATTATAAATACAGGGTGTGTCCAGATTGGAGTCATTCATTTAAAGACGTTGGAGCCCAAATTAAGTTCCCTGATGAGATGGCAACTTAAGAGATCGGAAACACATTCTGCTTTTAAACACACCAAGACTGTATCATAAATTGTATTATTTTTTCCTAATTTTTCTCTTTCCTCCCTAAAAGAAGATTATAATCCTGAGCATTGCTTGCAACTTGCAGTAGTGCCTTCCCTATGGGAGGAATATATGTCCCGTTCCATTTATATCAAGCTTGACCATATGGCTTGGGTTGGTGAACGAAATATGAGTGAAAAAACGTATGAGATGACTGAGCAGAAGTTTTAAGAACTATCACACAGTTCTACCATGTCTCTCTTTTCCATCTGCCCTTAGGATGGCATATGCCAAAGAAAAACTGCTCCTTCAGCCTGGATTCTGGAATAAAGAAGTTTGGAGCTGACCTCTCTGAACTTTGTTCTCCTCTTTCGAAAAGCAGGAAGAAAACTATCCACTTCAGAAAGTTGTTATAACAATTGAAAGAGGCGATGTTTATAAAATATTAAGCTTACAGTGCACACTGAGAAAATCAGTGCCTTTACTCAATCTGATAACGTTCCTGAACTCAGAAGAGAAATTTGTTTTTTGTTTCCCTGTGAGGAAGTAATCTATATTCCTCTTCATGTCACTTCCCCCCAAATCATGCATTTGTTCCCGATATAATCCTTTACAGGATCATAAGATGTATGAATAGAGAAGAAAAGTCATATTCATTTTTCATTTCTAATTCAGGTCCTAACATTGTAATGCAAATGAGCATTGCATTACACCGAATAATTAACCAAATCAGTTTGTGTTTTTGCATTATTTTTAAAGGTTAATTTTTAATGTTGCTTTGCTTTCATGAATCCTGGAAACAGAAAGTGTATCTCATCTTGAATCCTGTAGCATAAGCACAATCCAAGCACACCATTGTTTTGGTTATTTTAACTTTGATCATTTTTCATTACATAAATACTGTGTATTCATTGTAGAATTAGAAAATGCAGACTCAAAAAGGAAGAAAAAAAGCTTCACAAATGTACAAATTGGAGATAACTACTAATTGCATTTTAATGTTGCAAAGCAACATTAAAAATTAAACTTTTAAAAATAATGCAAAAACACAAACTGATTTAGTTAATAATTTGGTGTAATGCAGTGTTCATTTGCATTACAATGTTAGGACCTAAATTCTTTGAGACATTTTTCTATCTATATTTATACATAAATTATATAATCACTCCTTAGTCATTCTAAAATAAATGATGACCATCTCTCTCAGTCAAATATATAATATAATATTTTGGGCATCATATTTAGTTGTTTGAATAAGTGATAATTGATGTAAAAAATTTGTATTTTTGAATATTTAGATTATTTAATACTTTTGTCATTATAAAATGCTGCCATTAGAATCTATTTTTATAAAAAAATTTCCTTCATTGAAATTTCTATATGTAAAATTTTTGCCTGAGCCAGGCACATTTAAAATTCATCATAAATTTTCATATGGAGCTTCGTTCTAATTTCTACCCTAGATGTTTGTTTCTGTCTGTGCTTCTAAAAAGTCAGCTACGTATGTTAACTCATTGCAGCTAACATTTCAGACATATAGCCCATAAACTCTTCTTAATGTTTTGTTAACACTCAACCTCCAATTAATTCTATCAAGTTTCTTCTTTTAAACAATTGTAGTTGTCCCCAAATAAAGTTTTTTTCCATCACTCATTTATTTATTCTAACAATAATTGAGATTCTAATCAAAGCAAGACATTGTTGAAAATAAAAAGGAATTTGGGCACCCTCCACCTCTGTCATGAATTATATGATTAGAATAAGAATATAATGTTTGACTTTGGGAGGAGTTCTGTGAAGGTGAGTTTGCTCCATTGAATGTCACTCTAGCCTGTGAACTAAATTCCCAATGTGGTCTCGGTTCTGGATACTTCTTTGCCTGGTATCATGTTCATACCCCCAAACTTTTTCCCACTTCTTGGTTCTAGCAGCTCCCAGAGATGTCCCACCTTGACTAGCTCTCTGGCTGGAACACTCTCATCCTGGGCTGGCTTTTACTCCTTAACATGGTCAATTAATTCATGCTGAGAGATCACCCAGATTTTTATATTCACGCTCTTGGGCTACTTCTTTCTTGGAACTTGCTTTTTCTATTTCCATGCTAAGAATTGAAATCCCAAGCTGTGTTGCACATTCACTCCTTCATTTATTCTTTCACTCTATATTCACTGGATACCTGCACTGTGCTAGGTGCCCAGTGAACAGCAGGGAGAAAAACAGACCTGGCTCCCGTCCTCATAAGAGTGTGCAGCCTTGAAGGGAGAGGAGTCTGGCTCCTTCCACTGTAGCACTTCTCCCAGGCACTTATTAACCCAGAGATACATGTCTGTCGTGCAACGTCAAATGTCATGAGGGTTATCACCAAACAAATGTAGGACTCCAGGAGAGAGGTCTCTTCTGAACTGGGGACATGGACAGAGAATCTGATAACAAGATAGCATTAGAAATTGACCGAGAATAGGTAGAATTTTTATAGGTAGATTAGGGAAGAAAGTTTTCGTTATTTCTCTAGTGAGTAAAAATGAAGAAAACAAAATGAGAACATATGTTCTAATTCTACCTTTCCCACTTTGTGGTCATAGATTCTTATTGGCCTAGTTTTGTTGTCTGTAAATTGGGTAAGAAATATTGCCCTGATATCTACTGCACAGCTGTGAGATCAAACTAAGGTAATATAATTGGAAATATGTTTAAATTATACAGCAATCTGCAGCATAAGGAACATTTACATATTTAGTGTTAGCATTTTAGGTATCAGAATATCAATTCATAATTTATAATTCTACCTAAAATGTATTTTATAAAAATCAATCATAGGAAAATATAAAATGATTTCAATATAAGTCCAGCTATTATTTTGACAAGTGATCTTTCAAGTTAGAGTGTTTGAAGTTTTATGGAGTTATTTCATACGTTATATTCCTAATTGCAATTACTGTCATTAATGTATTGAGTACTGTGTTAAGGACCTTGCATGTATTATCTCATTAAATTCTCATCACAACCTGCTGAACAAATACCATAGTCTTCCTATTTTAAAGACAAATATAGTGAATCTTAGAGAGAACTTATGTGACTTGCCCAATGCTACTTGATTGGCAAATGACAAAATAAGGATTTCAACACAAAATTCTAAAACCTAGTAACCTATATCAACAAAAGTATATTTACAAACAGTGCTCCATCTAATAATTTATTTTCCTTCTTTTAAGAACTAGCATAATGATAAGGTCAGTGATGACTGTAAAGTTTGAAGTCATGTTGACTAGACCACAATGTCGAGGCTCAGAAGAATTAAATAGATTACTCAAGGTCACACATGACTTTGGTAATCTATTACTGCTTAACAAACTAACCCTAAACTTGTGACTTATAACAATGGTCTTATTTTACTCATGCTTTTTGGGGTTAGGAATTCAGGAAGAGCCTGGCTGGGCATTTTGTCTCTGATTCATGTGGTATCAGCTGGGGCAGCGGGGACTGCAGGAGCCACTTTCTAGAAGCTTCTTCGTCAGGTCTGGCACCTCAGTCTCCTTGGCCTCTCTCTCATTTTCCACATGGTGTCTCCTCCCTGGCAGCCCAAGCTTGGCTTCTCACAGCATGGTGATCTCAGAGTATTTGTACTCCTTAAATGGAGACTGGCATCATCAGACAGGAAGCAGGGATGCTGCGCTAGTTAAGGGCAATGCCCCAAACTGGCATAGCATCTCTTCTACCATATTCTATTGGCAAAGCTGTTACAGGACCTGCTCAGATTTAGGAGCTGGAGAGTGAACTCCACCTTCTGCTGAGGTCGTGGCAAACTCACATCACGAAAGAAAATGTAGGATAAAAGTTATCATTATAGCTATCTTTGGAAAATAAAATCTATCGCACACACCTAATTAGTGTCTGAGCTCATATATCTAATACCAAAGATCAAATTCTTCATTTTTGCATTACACTGAAACACAGATACCAAGCACAGCAATGGTCAACGGATTTCTTTTTGAAAATTCAGAGTGATACCAACACATGGCATTGCTGATAAATTGACATTCATATTTCCATTATATTCTTTAAGAGCATGACAAAGTTCCTCGATTGAATGTGCTAAATTCCCTATTTCTTGCCTGAAGTCCTTGCCCTCATTTTTATGGCTCCACTCTCTCCTAAAGGCATAGTGGATTCAGAATTTCAGCCACAGAGCAGGTACATTTCAGGGTCGGAGGCTGTCAAGAAATGGCATTGTTTTTAAGACTTAGGACAAACCCCATTCTTCAGCACCCTGGGGGCTTAATCATTCCCAGAACCTGCTTTTGAAAGTGAGGTTTTCCATATCAGAGTAATCTCTCTTCCACCTGATGCTGGGCAGTGAACAGAGCTGGAAAATATAATTGGAACAAATTCTAAAACTTCTCTTCTTTATATATAAACACTATTCATATTAAGAGGTCACTTTTAAAAAAAAAAGACTGAAAACTAAAGCAATGACTATGAAATGCACAATATCTCTATTCTGCTTATCTCTTTGAAAATATTAAAGTAACCACATAACAATCAATGTTTTAATGGCAATTTAATTCTTGATTCTTGAACCTTTGCCCTCCATGGTAGTTAATTCACTTCATGTTAAACCCAGAATTCTGTTATTTATAAAGTATTTCCTGGATGCCTCCCTTGCAGGATGTCAGATTTAGCAAACAACAATACAGGTCATCCAATTAGGTTTGAATTTCAGATAAACAATGAATAAATGATTAATATATGTATATTCCATGCAATACTTGGTGCCTACTTATATTAAAATATTGTTCATTGTTTGTCTGATATTTAAATTCAACTAGACATCCTTATTTTATTTGCCAGCACTGCCAACATGTTATAGGCTCTACGCTGGGTGCTAGGAGACTACTACGAGTGAGGATGATCACCGCCCTGCAAGAGCTTGTAGCCCAGTGAAATACACGTTGTGAAAAGGCAGTGGAAGAAGAGTGGGAGAGATGCTAGAAGAGACGGGGGTAATTGCAGAGTGGACAGGTAAGCTAGGGCTAGGTCACAAAGGGCTTGGAACCTTGGGTAATAAGTGTTACTGAAAGGCATTAGAAGCAGTGAAGGCATAATCCGATTCACCATTTTCAAAAGCACATATTGGCCTCAATCAAGAAGGAGGAGCAAGACTGGACAGGGATACCAGCGCAGAGGCTGCGGAGATCCAGGCAGAACATGATGAGGGCCCCACCTTAAGGGAGCAGTAGTGAAGATAGGAGGGAGTTAATAAATTCAAGCAATGTTTAGTAGTTTGGATTTGGGGGCTGCTTAGCTTTTTCCATATATAGACTCAGGTCTTCCTTTTTATCTACAAAGTTTTCTTGAATTATAGCTCTATTAGATCTCTTTGTTATTATTTTTTTCACCTTCAGGAACTCTAATTATAGATATATTCAATCTTCTTTTTCTTTTCTCTATCACTTCTTTTCAGACTTTTTTTTTAAACCTCATATTTCTTATTTTATTCTGGGCCATTTTATTTTCTCTCTGAAATGTAGTTTTTAAATATTTTAAGTCCAATTTATGTTCACATGAATTTTCCCCATGGTAAATGATATTGAGCATTTTCTCATGTAGCTATTGCTATTTGTATATCTTCCTTTGTGAATTGTCTTTTGCGCATTTGTTTAGTACGTTTTTTGTCTCTTATTACTAAGTTCAATAGCAATTGAACTTTATATTTTCTGGACACAAGTGTTTTGTCAGATATATGTATTGCAAATATTTTCTCCAAGCTTATGAATTGCCCATTTATTTTCTTAATAGGTTCTTTTGATGAACAAGTTTTAATGTTGATTTTTTAAAATTTCTTATATAGATAATGTTATTCTGATTTTCTATTTCTTGTGTCCAGTTCAAGTAGGCGTTTGTCAATTTTATTAATCATTTCATAAAAGCCACTTTTATTTATGTTCTCTCTTTTGTTTATTTTCTATTTCATTGATTTATGCTGTTTATTATTTTCTCCTCAACTTACTTTGGGTTTAATTTGCCATCTTTTTCTAGTTTCCTAAGGTAAAATATTAGATAATTAATTTTCAGCAATTCTTCTTTTCTAATAAAAGGATTTAAATGTAAAATGTATTTTTAAGTACTGCTTTAGTGACAGCCCACAAAGTTTGATACATTGTGTTTTTATTATCATTTTGTTTTATACTATATTCTAATTTCTCTTTTATTTTTTTCTGTAATTTATGGATTATTTATAAATGTTTTACCTAATTGCTAAATAGTCAGACTTGTTTATTTTTCCCTTTAGTTATGTCAATTTCTTTATTCTTATATTTGAAAGCTCAGTTATTAGTTTGCATGCACATAGCAAGTGGCATTTTAAAAACATAAATGACCAAACAGTAAATATTTTAGGTTTTAGGAATCATACAGTCTCTGTTACAACCTAAGTCTGCCTTGGTAGCACTAAAGCACACATAACAATATATGATCAAATAAGTATGGCTGCATTCTCATCAAACTTCATTAAAAAAAGAAAGAGGTAGCAGACCAGATTTAGCTCACAGGCTGTCTTTGCAGACTCTTGACGTAGAAGTGACATGTCTTTTTAATGAATACACCTTTTTATCATTATGTAATGATGATGTCTCTGGCGTACTCGTTTCTTGAAATCTACGTTGCCTTATTAATATAACTACTTCTTTCTTATGTTCGCTATAATATTTTCCTCATATTTTTGCTTTTAATAAATCTTTCTTTATATTTAATGAGCTTCCTTGTAAAAAGCATATAATTGGACATTGCTTTTGTTTCTGCCCTAATAATCCCTGCTTTTTTTAATTGGAATATCTAGTTCATTTACCTACAATATGATTATCAATATGTTTGGGTTTTAAAAATTCACCTTGCTACCTGTTTTCTATTTGTTTACGTTATTTTAGACTCTATTATTCCTTTCTACCTTCTTTTTGACTAATCAACTTGTCAAATATTTTGTTTTATTTCCTCCTTTGAATTTTTATGTGCAGTTTTTTTTATTTTTAGTGGTTTCTCTAGTTATTTTAATATGTATCCTTAAGTTTTCACGATCTATGATAATGTAAGGGCCTTTTGAATTATACTTTGATTATACCCTTACTGTACTTTGTGCTATTATTATCATATATTTGACTTTTCCATACGATTTAAACCCCACAATACATTGTTATTATTTATGCTTTAAACAGTGTGTGTCTGTGTCTGAAATGTCACTATCTGGGTGATCTGAGCATCTGTTGTATTGTCTATTGTTTTTCTGGGTTCCCATCACATAGTTTTGTCTCTCTGTGTGCCTGATCTTTTCAACTTAGTGCCAGTTGTTGTATTTGAAAAATTATAGAGGTAATTTGAGGTCTAAAATAAAGTTATCTTCATCTCAAATAAGATTTACATTTGTTTCTGGCAGATATGTTGGAACAAAAGCAATACCAGACCAACTTAATCCATGAGGGATGAAGATGATCCAAAACTGAACGTCAGTCTTTATGAGAGCTGGGCTGTTTCGGTTCACCCTCGATCATTAGGTGTGGCCCTTGGGGGAATCTCAATCTAAAACCTGGGGATTTCCAAGGTCACCCCTCTTCTTGAAAGACTCTACATTCTAATTTTTATCCTTCTAAACACATAATGCTGTTGAAAGTTCAGTTTACTTTCTCAGTCTCTGAGCATCTCTTGTAGAATTAACTACTGTCCCCGGAGAAAAATGGTCCAAATATCAGGTATGTTTTTCTGGGTTTTCTTCTCCTGGTTTTTGGTCCAGGGATTCATTTCCACCTTTGTAGCTCTCCAATGCTCTCATATTTTTGAAAACAATTTTTGTCCAACTTTTTTAGTTGTTCTTAACTGTAGAAATGGTGCAAATTACCTACTTGACCATGCTGAATACATCCTTTCATAATTTCTAAATCTGTTTATATACCTGCTAGGATTATACTCATAATTAATTTTATATCTGCCTAGTAATATTAGTTATGAAAATGTTTTTATTTTAAAATATCATACATTTAGAAAAATTCATACAAAATATAGATGCAACTTAACTAATTATCATAAACTCAATATTCATATTCGGAAACCATTTCACTGACAAATGCTTAAACACACATTATGGATAATTCAAAGATGTGGGAAATTGATTATATTTTTTATAACACTTTTATAACCAGGATTAAGATAAAAAGGATTGAATATCACAACATGGAGCTTTTCAACTTGTGAAGATTAATAAAATATCATTCATTAATTTCACATATTTTAAAAGTTGATATTTCTTACAAAGGCACATAAATATAGAAAAGATGAGAATATCTGGTAAAAGAGAAAATAACGGTAGAACATGAAATTAGCTTAGTATATAAAAATCTTTATCATAAGTTTCTGTAGCATGTTTAGAAGTGAACCACACATTTGACTCTGAATTTCTTTCAGTGCGAAAGCAAGGAGGGAAATACAATCCATTTCAAGATTCACAGCACTAAAAACCATTGTTCGTAGATTAACAAACAAACCAATTGTTTAGGAGATACACAGCTATTCCTGCTACTTATGTCTGAGATAAATTTCTGCTATGGGTCCTTATTCAGAAGTTGCTTAGATAAATGTATAAATTAGAATGAGACATTTATTTTTGACCAAGAATGATAAGACACATTAAATGTGGTATATTAATAGCAAGTTGCTAAAATGAACTGGACAATCACATGAATAATTTTGAGATATTTATTGAGCAGATGTTCTATGCTAGAAAACATGTCAAATACTCATGGTCTTATGTGGGAAACAAAAAAGTAATCTTATAGCAGTGTGAAATTATAATAGAACTACATTAAGTAGTAGGTAGATAGTTAGGATCTCTGGCTCTACTTGGGAGGGTGCCCCGCTTTGGTGCTGTTTCGAGCCATTTCTCCACCTGGGAAGAAGGATAAGGGTGGGCACTCCAGTTTGGTGCTGCCCCACCCTTAATCCTATCCCGAGCAACTGCTACACCTGGCGAAGGAGGGAATGTTCTACCAATCTAGGAGTTCCCTAGCCCGGGCATATAAAATTTAGAAAGTGACCTAGAGTAACCTAAGAGTAATTAATATGCCATTAGGTTGAATCTGCATTGTAGTTCACCACCGCCTCAGCTAGGTGAGCTTTCTTAGAGGAAGCTCCTACAGGAAGATGGAATTTTGAAGACACCTGTTGATCATGTGATAACATCGTACACCTCCCAAGAGCTCTCTTCCAGACTGGGCTAATAAAAGGAAACAATCCTAGAAGTGAGGAAGTGAGTGGGTCAGTGAGTGAGTGAGTTGATCTGTCTCTCTGCAGAGAAAGACCTGTTTTATTCTACAATAAAGAGATGCTCTGGTGAAACTGCTCCCTGTCTGAGGTTACTCCATAGTATTGGCCTTGTTGGTGATTTTTCCAAAACGGAGTCAGAGGACCAGGATAATAGTCTGGACTTGACACTTTGGTGTGTCTGGTCATTCTTTGGCCAAGAGCACACCAAGAACAGAGAGTAGACTGCCACCCTGACATCTTTGGTGCTGAAACCCAGGATACTGACAGAAAGGGTAATGCAAATGGGAAGAGACCCAGTTCTCCTTCCACAGAAAAATGAGAACCAAGCAGTCTTATCATATGAGTAGTGTTTGTCAAGGAGCTAGGAGGGGATTGAAGGCAGATAGAATAGTGCCTACATAGAACTGGAGGAATAAGAAAAAATGGAGATCTATGAATAATTAGAGGAAGAAATGCAGATTGGAAAGAAAGGAAATAAAGCTAAAGAAGAGGAAAAAGGCCAAATGATAAACCATTCAGATGCCACCTTATAGCTAGTGGAGAGCCATTCAATGACTTAAAGCTAGACAGGGACAAAATTACAGCTGTGCTTTAGATCACTGTAGAAGCAGTGTGGAAGATGAATTAGAGAGTGTTAACTCTGAAGGTAAGAAGAACAGCAAAGAGGGTATTGTGAAGGTCCAGGAAAGAAATTATGAGTTTCTGGATTAAAGTAGTTGTAGTGGCTATTTAAAAAAGGATAAATTTAGAAATATTTAGGAATCTAATCAATAAGATTTGATGATTGATTGGATAGCAGAAATGAGGAGGACAAAAGAGTTTAGTATGATTCCTAGAATACAGTCAAGAAAGATATGATTTCAGTGGGCATCCTGAGATTACAAGAGGACTTGGTTCATAAACTTTCAAACATCCTTTATTTGCGATGTGTATGGTACATTCAGGTGACCCTGTCTAGGAGGCAAAAAGATACACTACTCCTGAGGCTCAGGGAGGAACCTAGACCAGAGAAACATGAGTTTCACTGCAGAGTTTCAGGAATGACCAAATGAGCTCCAGCAGGGAGAGAGTACAGAAAGGGAAGAAAATAAGGTTAAGGACAGAATCCTGGATTAATCCATTTTAAAGGGGTGGCCAGTGGTAGAAAAAGAAGTCAGAGAGAAAGGCCAAGGATGAGTGGCCAGAGTGTGTATGGGGGTAAATTCCTGGAGGGTTTTGTCTCATTAGAATTATGTGTTCTTTTTCAGATAACGTAAATGTTAATTTCTCTGGAGATGACCATGTAATCCTTTAAAATGACGTTTGTACATATAGGAGACTGAGGGTTCTGAGGCCTATGTATGACCTGGAAGTGCATCATCTAGAACTGAGCCCTTGCTATCACACGTACATCTCACCTAAATGTATTTGCAGCCAAATTTCATATATGAACAGTCTCTTTTTCACATTAGCATGTACATTTTTTTTCTGACTGAAAAATGTTTCACAAGGTTAAAAAACGTTCTTGGTGTTCTTAATTACTTTCTAAAGGTTTCCAAAAGCATATAGATGACCAAGATAGTGGCAGTTCATGTGGGTGTTTTTCACCCAAAACTATGCTGTGCTTATGTACTACACATTCGAAGGTAAATATTAATGTAAAATTATTCCTGCCCTTGCTTGGCATGGTATGGTATAACATGGCATGGGATGGTATATTTTGGGGTAAATGTGTAATTAGCAGAAAACTTCAACACAAAATAGAAAGTGGGCTCCACAGTATAAACCACAGTGTGCTGTGTAAATGCAGATGAAAGATGCCCCTTGTCCCTGCTAAGGGATGTTGTGTTATATGAGTAAATAAGCTAATTGTGAATAGGAACAGGAAAGATTTTAAAGAGATATCTAATCAATAGAGAGTTGAACCAGAGGAGAATTCATACCTCATCTGGAGGGTCGAGATGAGATAACTGCTTTCCTCTGCCAGTTCCCTTACAAACAGCAGCTCTACTAAGGGGTATTTGATTTCACTGGAATATTTTAAAGTAGAAATGAGGAGAGTCAATGTGAGAAGGGTGTACTTGGGTTTAAGGGGTGATGATTTTCCAAAATGCATTTCAGAAGCTAATCTTTTCTATCCAAAATCATAGAGCAAATTTATTATCCCTCCTTTCTTACATAGAGAGGGGAATCATTTCTTATGTAGGCAAAAATGATATTACTTGCCGAAAGATAAGATTTATGCTGTTGTTTGGAATCTGTCAGTACAATGAAAAAGAGGAAGAAATGTAAAGCTGGATAGTAACTACAGCAGCAATAGTTATGTGCAATTCACAGGTAAGTGTAGAAAGACTTTGTTTTATAATAGTTATTCATTAACTAATGCACCTATAATTTGTGGGTCCCTATAGCCAGAGAGAACCACAGACAACTCAAAAATGTCCCAAAAATTCTCAACAAAAGACAATGCAAAAGGAATGCTGAGGAGGGCTGGGACACTAATTAAAACCACTCAATGATTGGGAGACATCAATTGGATATCTCATTAGTTAACTAAAACACTATTAATTAAATCTATACTGATACCTATTCTGGAATTTGATTCTTGCCTTTGTTTTTCCCTGATGCCGCAAGAAAGAACTCTGTTCAGGTACTATGGAGATGAAGTTACCTGAATACAAGTGGACTAGCGCCTCGCTACTCAATGTGTGGTCCACGGACCAGCAGCATCATCATCACTTGAGAATTTTTCAGTCCCACTCCATTCTGATTGAATCAGAATTTTCTTTTTAAAGAAGATTTTCAAGTGATTCATATGTATTGTAAAATCTGAAAAGCATTGACAGGGGTTTATTATTCTGGTGCCTTGTCAGGGACTCCTTCCCTCAAGTCTGTAGAGTTACCTATTATTTTAACTTCTACAAAGTATTTTGGCTCATGTAACATTACTAGTTGAATGCATTACTACTTAACAATATATACACACACATGTGCATGAACACACACACACGTATATATATAATGTCTTTATTCACCTTTTAATAATGCAATAAGCAGTACAAGAAATTCAGTTGAATTAAGTCATTTATTTCCTTATCCTGCAAATAAAAAATATGTATCTATACCATGCTCATAATATAGATGATAAAGTAGTTCAAATCATAGTTATTACTTTTATGAAAATAATATCTAATTGAGAAATTAGATATTCACAAGAAAACACTAAAAAAGAAACCTGTGACATAAGTGTTCAAACTTATTTTCCAAATGTGGATCCAGGACCCTGAGGTGAAGCAGAGGTATTTCATGGGGTCCCATTAATTTATTTATCAATGGATATTATTTTCTCAAACAAGGAATACCAGTACAACTGTTGTCATGTGGGGTCTATGAAGTTTTCCAGTGTTAATAAGGCTCATATTTGGAATAGTTAGCATTAACTATGCAAATTGTCAACAAAGTAGAATTATGAGTCAATTGGATGGGTTTAGAAGAATGTGAGTACCTTAGGTACTACAGAAAGTGAAATATACTCATTGTCTGTGGGGCATTCTAAGCAAGAGAAAACAGCACATACAAGCTGATGAATAAACAAAATAGACAAAGCCTAGGAAGGAAACATCTAGAAGAGGTAAAGTATGTAAAATAGGCAGTAATGAGAGATTCAGTTAGGTAAATAAGGATGGGGCAAATAATACAAAAATCTCTTATTTTTAGTTACCCCGTACCTTACTCTCTTATTCTCCAAATATTGGCAAGACATCTCACAGCTGGAGAAATCCACTTTTCAAGAGTACTTAAAATTAGGAGTTCACAGCTGTGGTGTCCAAGCCTGTGGAAGGATTTAAATTTCAGGAGAAAAAAAAAATCGTCCTTCAGAGTGAAGTCATGGTTTCTTTTTAGTGAGATTTCTCTTCTACACTGTTCCCTATGGCACAGCAATTTTTTTTACACACTTAAAATCTTTCATGATAGTTCTTTATGTAGGTACACAATAAAAGTAAAAAGTTGTTTTCAATTCCTTTATGTTAATTCTTGCCAAGTTTGTGAAAGGGAATCTACATTAGGATTTGGTAGGTGAAATTGTTACATTTTAAATAAAACTTTCATATACATGAACATTGCATTGTGTTTCATGGTAATGTCTTCAATGTCTGTCTTGAGTATGAATTCTACAATCCATACAAAGGAACTCTTTTCTAACAAATACTTTCATCTGAAGAATTGATCTACCTTGATGTCAAATAAATAAAAATTCCTTTAACTTTTTTTATTTTATAGTATCTAAGCTATTGAAACAAGTTATAATATGTTAATGATCCATAAAATCTTTGTGATTATTATGTATATTTTAGTAAGCTTGCAAGGTGGGATAGTTTTATTCAAGAGACATTAGAGAATAATCTCCTTGCATCTTAAATAAATCCAATCATTCTTAGAAAAATGCAGAAAAGAATAATGTAATAACTAACATACCAGGGATCAAAAGCCCATAATGTATTTTTGTAAGCAAAGTTTTATAGGAACACAGCCTTGCCCATTCATTTATGACTGGTCCATGGCTGCATACGTGCTACCGTGGCAGAGTTGAATATTTGCAATGTAGACCTGATGGCCCACAAAGCCTAAAATATTTACTATGAGGTCTTTCAAGAGAAAATCTGCTGATTCCTAAAATACATCATCAAAGCTATCTAGACAACAAGATTTTGCATTCATACAATAGTGTTTTGTCCTTTGACATTAAGGAAAATAAAAAATAAAGTAATAGAAAATAAATATTGAGAGAATCCTTACAGTCATATAATATATAAAACGTGGTCCTGGACAAGTTAAAGGACTTGCTGGTGGCAGTTCTGGGATGCAAACGACAATGAGTAACTTTTTTATAGGACAAAGTAAACTTTCAGCTCTTATACGATGTTTTTATTGAGTACTCTTATCTTTTTAAATTTTAAATTTATAGGCAAATCTTGAAGAGAGGGATGCATACAGATTTGGGTAAATTTGGCAGAGCGATGACTGTTAGGAAAGCTAATGACAAAGTGAAAGTAGACTTTTGTCTTCATGTCATGGAGGAATAGCTCCCACTAGACCAGCTCTTTTCCACGATAGTGACCACAAACTCTAAACAAAAGGAAAAAGAAACTCCAGTCATGCATTGCTTAACAATGGGGGTACATTCTGAGAAATGCATCATGAGGTGATTTTGTCACTGTGTAAACATTACAGAGTGTAATCACACAAACCTAGATGATATAGCCTACTACACAACTACACTATATGGTCTAGCAGCCTATAGCCCTACAGCCATATAGCCTAGGCTGCAAACCTGTACAGCATGCTACTGTCCTGAACACTGCAGGTGACTATAACACAATGGTAAGTATTTCTATATCTAAACATAGAAAATGTACAGTAAAAATACAGTATGAGAGATTTAAACAAATGGTACACCTGTACAGGGCACTTACCATGAAAGCAGGACTAGAGGTTGTTCTGTGTGAGTCAGTGAGTGACAGTCGAGAAAGGAGCATTATAATAATTAAGCAACTTAGTGTGTAAGCAAAACATTTAGAGTCACTCCTGGCACCCAGTAAGTGCTCAATAAGGAAATTCTAGGACTGAAAAATTCATTATATGACATGAAAAAATTACTGGCAGGGCTTAACAGTAGGTTGTAGAAGAAAGTCCATAAATTATTAGAAATTATCTGATGAGAAGAACAAAAAGATTTAAAAAATATGAACTGCATCTCAGAGACATGTGGGACAAAATTAAAAGTTCTAATACACATGAAATAGGAATTCCAGAGTTAAAGGAGAAAGATGCTAGAACATAAAAATTATTTGGCCAAATGAAGTTCAAGTTAGTTCTGCTGCTGTTTAGGATCTAGAAAGTCTCAAGAGAACATGGCTCCCACCCTGACAATGAGTAAAACTAGATAATCTATAAAATCATAACTTTTCTTGATTACTACCATCTATTACACAATAGCTGTGGACTATTCATGCTATTGCAAAATCAATATAATCAAAATTTCTTGGGGCACAGGGAACAACATTTGTGAAAGGAGAAAAATCAACATCCCTCCTGCAGAAGGGATCTTTGCCATAGAAACTCTGACACTAGAATTTTATCAGACCCAGCAGCTGCCCATGGGGCTAATGTTATCCTACCAGGGTTGTTGAAAAGCAGGATGTTAACATTATGACAGCTTAATCTCCTCTGTTCTGCCCTTCAGGAGGTGGGAAGTTGGGCTTATCTTTTTTGTCAAGTACACCATGAAAATTAACAAACTCTTTTGGGTCCAGCTGTAATAATAATTATGGCCAATATATATTAAGTGCTTGCAATGTACCAGACACTATTTTAAGTTCTTTGAGTTGTTATTATACTTAATCCTCCTAGCAAATCTATTAGGTAGTAACTATTAATCATCCCTGCTTCACATCTAAAGAAACTCCGCCCCAGAGAGGATGAGGATCTTTCCCACGATCACGGAGCTAATAAATGGTCATGCTAGGATTAGAACTTGGGCAATCTTTTTCCTGAACTGACATTATTAATTAACCTCTAGGCTATACCGCCTTCCATCTGGGACAGAGAGTGCATTAGTCTAAAGCAACAGTTTACCAGATAGTAGCTTAGAGGCCAGAAAAAGTTAAGTAGATAAGAGGTAGGAAAAGGATATCAGTCTTAAATATTTTTAATGACTCACCCTACTTTAATGGCTTCTATACGCTCACATAGCACCTTTACAATTTTGATTTCAAAAGACACTAAAAACATACTTAACTACACTGAGCATCTGCGTTTGGCTCTGCCTTACTGTTCCTACTCACTGATCATATGAATTGTTAAAATATTAGTCGTTCTCCACAATAGTTTATAAAAATAAAATAGTTCGTATGTTAAAAAATCCTATTATGATAATTTGTCGTTTTCATCAAGAAAAATATGCTACCAACCTAAAAGATCCAGAAAATTAGTATAGCTATCATCACTGTCGTTTTAGTAGTTTAGAAAATCATACCCCATTCAGATATTGCTTTATTCTTTGATGTCTTTTAATAGGAAGTAAACTGTGACACAAAAGGAATAAAAGCTATAAATAAAGACCTCAGCCTTGCTACAAAGAACAAACAAACCAAAGAACTGGGTGAAGATAAAACTCTTTAGCCTCCTTTCTTCTTTCCCTTCTTCTCTCAATGAAGCCCTTCAAGTCTTCCACCAAAACAGACTCTCTGGCTTCGTGTTCTAGTACTGTCCTTGACACTTGCGTTGGATTCTCTCGAGTGCTGATGTAGTACTCAAGTTCACTGAGCAGGTTGCTGGCATTGGCATCTGGGAAGTACTGGTGTGCATGCTCCCATTTCTACCCGGCTTCCGGGCTTGTCTGTGTAAAATAAGACAAGTCAGTAGGCACAGAAGGTCCAGGGCAGCTACTCACTCACCTTTGAGATACGTGAGAGTTCCAGTTCAACAGAATTGAAATCAAAGAATAAAAGGATTACAAAGTGGTTAAAAATCAGCAGAAGAAAATTGAGATCATTGTTCTGTAAGACGTTTTTGAGCTTCTCAATCAGAAAGAGTCTTTCTAGTTATCAACATAGCAAATACAAGCGGGAAAAAATTGGTAATCTGGTATAATAATGATATCATTCAAGTAGAGGAAATGTTTAAAGAATCATTCACTGAATTATGAAACAGACTTATAGTTGTCTTTGCAATTAGGAATTTTTAACTCTCAGGCATTGACACTGCAGATTTGGTAATGTGGTGTCTCTAACATTTTTTTTTGAGTGATATAATTTTGCAGGCATAGAGGAAACCTCAGCAGTGCATATAAACATCCACAAAAATAAATAAATAAATAACCAGGAGAAATCTTAGTGAAAGATTTGGGAATTTTTAGGGTTGATGTTTTTAAGTGTAAGAAAGAATTAATTTTGTATCATTCCATCAAATAAAACAGAATAAAACATTCTATCAAAAGGAGAAGAGTTATATATTCACATGAATATATACTACATAGAAATAAATTTGTATTTCTAGAGTTATATACACATATTCATATATTATTTATAGAAGTTTATATTTCTAGGGCTAAGAAATTCTGAATTTTTAAAATACTTTTAATTTTTGAAGATATCTGTATTTACCTAGTTCAATATTCAACAGTCACAAAAGGTGAAAAAATCTCCTTTCTATCTCCCAGACACCGTGTCCTGTCTTCACACAATTCCATTTGCTTGTATATGGTTGCAGAGCTATTCCGTGCATTTTAATATATATAATATAAACATGTTTTCCTACTACATGCAATAATCTGTGTCTTCGGAGGTTTCTTTAACTTATTAACATATGTTGCACATGTATATATTCATTTCAATTCATAAAGAGATTCCTCATTCTTTTTTACAGCTGTGTTTGGATGGATCTTAATTTAACTAGTTTCTTTTTCAGCTTCTGCCAATGTGGCCATGTGGGAATGAGGGCCCAAAGTAGTCAAATCTTACAATTTTCTAAGGGAATCCAATGGTTAAAATTTTCAGGCTACATCTTCCACATTTTAAATGTTGGTACTAATTTTTAAAAATTTTTAGAAAACCATGCAAGCCATATAAATTACATTGACAAGTTAAATCTGACTGGGGGGGTCACTCAGTGACCGCTTTAAAAAAAAAAATCTCTGGTTGCTGAATTGGAACAGTCCATGAATAAAGAAGCATATGTGTAATATTCATTTAATTTATAGGAATGCTGATGCAATAACTTATTGCTCTTCTTTCATAAAAAATATTTTAAAATTTGTATTCTTGCCTCTGAACCTAAACATTCCATTTAAGGCAAAAGAGCTTAAAATTGGGCCAACAAGGAAGAGAAAAACAGACTGTCTCTATAAGATGATATTTTGTCAGCATATGTAATAAAAATTAAGTTTTTTTTATTTTTTCAATTAGTTGTTTTTTATGTGTTAACTCTATTAATATAAAAATTGTACATGTATATACTTTAAAAGATAAAATAGTTCTGTAAGGCTTATAATTTTAAATAGGCTATTTTCTATCCCATGCCTATAGGTACTCAGTTCATATTCCTAGGAGACAATTCCTTTCATTTCTGTTAGCTATTTTTTCTAGTATTTGCCTTCATATTTCTTTAAAAAAAAATACTCCATACCAATATTTCTTGATTTTCTAAATTTTACTGCTTGTTGATTTCCTACTCTGAAAGGTTATAATTTAGCTAAATATATCTGTTTTCCTGTTTTCTTCCCTGTTTTCCTAATTTATCAATCGTAAGTTTGGATAAGGTCACAATTTGGTGTCTGCCGTATCACAACTGAACTATTAATATGTAGGGGACTCTGATTACAAACCCTTTCCTACTTTACTTTCTGTTTTCTCAGAAGATATAGTAACTATTATCCTTTTTTCAGTTTCTTACTTCCTATGTACATATCATTTATTTGTCCCCAAACTGCTCACCTCTCAAAGCACTCAAAGCTTCCTTCATCTCTGAGTTTCCTCCTCCTTCCCTGCCTCTCTTTCTTGCTCTCTCGCCGTCTTAGATATCCTCTGAAGCCCTCACAGCTCCTGCCCCTGGCGCGCCGATTCTCCTCTGGCTTGTTGTACAGCTGTCTCACCACCGCCTCCTCCTCCTCCTTCAGGCTTGGAATTCCCCTATGCCCCAGATACAATGTCTTTCTCTTTCTTTGTCTTCTCTCATGTTTTGGTGAAGCCTGCTCTTCAGTGATTTTCCAAGAAAGGGTACGTTTTAGTCCATTTTGTGCTATTGTATGGGAATACCTGAGACTGAGTAATTTATAAAGAAGAGAGATTTATTTCCTATAGGTCCAGAGGTTGGGAAGTCCAGGGTTGGGGGCCCTACAACGGGTGGAGAGGGGCTTCTTGCTGTGCGATAATGTGGCAGAAGGCATCACGTGCTGAGAGAGAGCCAGAGAGGGCTAAACTCACTTTGACCACAAGCCCCTCTTGCACTAATGAACCAACTCCTGAGGTAGCTCTAGTAATTCATTCATGAGGGCAAGCACTCCTGACCTAATCACCTCTTCAAGTCCCACCTCTTAATACTGTTGCATTGGGAATTAAGTTTCCAACACATGAACTTTCAGAGACACTCTCAAACCGTAGCAGAGTACGTGGAAGGTGAAGTTTTTGATACATTGCTTATTAGATTAGGGTTCTCGAGAGAAACAGAACCAATAGGAAATGTGTACATACACACATATATATAGAAAGAGATTTATTTTAAGGAATTGGTTCATGTCATTATAGAAGCTGGCAAGTCCGAAATGTGCAGGGTAGACCGGCAGGCTGGATGCTCAGGAAATAGCCAGTGTGGCAGCTTAAGTCCAAAGGCTCCCAGGCTGGTTGGCTGGCTGTCAGTTACAGAATTCCCTCTAGTTCCAGGATGTGGGTCTTTTTGTTCTATTCAAATCTTCAACTTATTGGATGGGGCCCACCCACCGTATGGAGGGTAATCTGCTTTACTTAAAGGACATTGATGTAGTTGTTGATCTCATCCAAAAACGTTCTCAAAGAAATATCCAGATAATGATTGACCACATATCTGGGCTCCACGGCCCAGCCACGTCGACACATAATTAACCATCATACTTATCTAATTTTTTTCTCCCTACACCCTGATGGATGACTGAGTACACAAGTCCAGGTTGCAAATGGTTTTTCCTAGAATTTTGGAGACACTGCCAAGTTGTCTTTTGGTTTTCAGTGTTTCTCTTGAGAAGTCTG
Organism: Avahi laniger; assembly: GCA_963575035.1. Classification (NCBI taxonomy): domain Eukaryota; kingdom Metazoa; phylum Chordata; class Mammalia; order Primates; family Indriidae; genus Avahi; species Avahi laniger. Next base: position 29,356 of record CAUYSK010016254.1, on the reverse strand, counting down.
ATGCCATTTTGGTTCTTAAATTTTAAAAAAATAAATAAATTTTTGTAACTTTGAAGCTTTTGGGATCTTCTTTTTAACCCAGTGGTCTCTTTACTCTCATTTATTTCACCATAAAAGGCCATGGACTGGGCCTATTTTTACTCTCTGTGTGAGGCATCATCAGGCCCTTTCTAAGCTAGAAATGTGTTCTTTGTTTATGAGAAATTTTCTTGAAATTTTTTCTTCCTTTTATTGTCCCCATTCTGCTCTTTTGGAATTCTTATTGTTTGGATATTGAATCTCTTGGAATAATCATTTTTCATACTTTTTTCTTCTATAACCTGTTTCTTTTAGTACTATTTTCTGGGACATTTACCACTTTATCATCCATCTTTTCATGAAACATCTGCTTTCTGCATATTTTTAATATCTAGGATGTCTTTATTATTTTCAAGTAATATTTCTTTTTTATTGCATAGTGTTCCATGGATTGAATATCTTATCTCTCTGAAAATATTAATCATAGAAGTTTTCTTAGGTTTTTTTTTCTTTTCCCCAATTTATTATTATTTTCTGAAATTTTTTTTTCTTTTTTTCCTTGTTTATTCTGGCATTTCATGCCTGAGCCTTTCTTCCCATATCAACTGACTGTCAGATACTGTTCATATTTAGAAGTGAAGCACTACAAAGCTGTATGATCCTTATGTGAGTGTTTCTATCTGGTTGATATTTCTAAGGGAGTATTTCATGAGGCGAATTCCTCCTTTATGATCTATAGAACAGTTTTCTTTTGTCCTGAGGGAGGAATCTTCCAATCTCCTGTTGGGAAGATGTGAGATTGCAGGACAGCATTCTAGAACCCAGATGGGAGAAAGGAGAGTGGAATGCTACAATTCAAAATAGAGACTTTTACTTATTCTTCTTTATGTGGATTGACTCTTTTGGCCAGGCCTGGGGCTGAGGATATTATTGAGAGCTAAGAAGCAGAATGTGAGCACACCCAGCAGGAAATCAATCATACTGCACTGGCTGGGAGGGGAGAGGAAACATAGACTCAGTCTTGCCCGATGCTATTATCCAGAATCTATGAAAATGAGTCAGGAGGGCTTGGGGGCCATGGCAGTGCTCCTAGTCATGAAGGTAAAATGTTTCAGGGAAGTCCCTCAGGTTAGAATAGGATCTCGGCCGGTAACTACATGGACTGTGGCGCCGCATCCAGCTCGCGAGAGGTGGGTGAGCAATGTCTGGGGAGGTGCTCGCACCCCAGCCGTGCCTGCGTCTGCCTTACCCAGCCCTGTCCGAGTCCAGTGCTGTGGCGGCTGAGAAGATTCTGGCCATGTTCATTGTTTGATGTATGATTTTATCCCCGTTTCTGGATAATGTGAGTTGTTGTCATGTTTAAGGATTTGTGAAAACGGAAACACATGGTGGCATTCTTTTTTCATGTGTTTGTTTTCTCAAATGCAAAAGGGCTTATATCATCAGGATAGTATTCAGTCCAGGGCCCTGTTGCTGGTGGCTGCTCATCTGCTCTGGGCTGAGAGCTTTGAGAGCGATGGAGGCTCTGTCCTTTGACCCAGATGCCTGGGGCAGTGCTGCAGAATCAGGGCAGGGGTACAGTCGAAAAAAAAAATGTGGATCTCAGCCAAATTACACACAGGCCAGTATACTTAGTTTTACTAGAAGGTACTGCTCAATCTAGCTTATTTTTTTCCCAAACTGTCATGCAAATATATGTCTGTACTGCTTGCTTCCTCATGAAGTAGCTGCTATTGCAGGACTCACCACAAACAAGGGACTGTTTTTAGTTGCTCTGATACCCTGGAGAATGTCAGGGCAAGGAAATTAATCAGCGCAGGAATGGCGATTGGTCTGAAGACACGTATGGAGGATAGATTGTGGGAATTTGGGAAAAGTCAAGTTGACCTAAAGGAGCATAATAAAATGGATCAAATAGCTGCCTCTCTTAACTGTTATGTCCAGGACAACAAGGACTAATTCCCTTCTCTGTCAGTGTCCCTTATTTTATGACCTTATTCTAATTGTCACATTTTGTGAAATGATGTTTTAAATAGAGACACAGATGCATGTTCTTTCTCTGAATGATAGAAATGAAACTGCACTGATATTAACAGAATTTTTAAAATAAACATTTTCATATATCCTTTAACTTAGAGAGGCAAATAAAAATAATGCAATTCTAAGTCAATTTCCCTCACATATTCTGGTTATGAGACAGAAGGATATATCTTGATCTATAGTCTTCTTATTAGAGGGTATTCGGCAATAGGTGGAGGAAAGCATCTTTTATCTATGTAATAAAATATTTTAAAAGAGAATAATGATATAAGAAAATACTCACTATTGAAATAGGATATACCTGTACATTATAAAATATAGAGTGTCAGCTACTGTGTTTTCAAAAATGCCTTTCTGAAAAGAAAGCTTCCATGAAGGCATAAACATAAATAATTTTAAAAGTCAAATCTTAGATAGTGTAGATTATTCTCATCATGATAAGTACAACTAAGAATATTCTTAGGTAATTTGTAGATAGATGAGTTATTGCTAATATATAGTGCAAGGCATCAGAAAGATTATAAAACTAGTAACAGGTGAAAGTTGAAGCTATATTTTTAAAAAAATGTAGACAAGTTAAATTATTAATAAAATATTTATAACACCAGATTTTGGAAACTTTTAAAAATATAGTTTGCCACAGTTTACTAGACACTTATCCATGGGAAGCTGAAGGTCACTTGGGTTACTCCTGGTCAAGTGGAGCAGAGCATCTACCCTGTCAGCACCAACGCCAGACGGGCCATAATCATTGCCTTCCAAGACCCCGGGGAAATGACACAGAATGCTGCCACCTCTGGCTAAAGTTACAGAGTTTTAAAATGTTTTGTAAATTAGCCAAACACTGATCAGTTCAGTGAAACATCCTAATTAACATGTGCGAGCTAAATGTTTATTTCAGTCATACAAGCAGTGGGTAGAGCTAATGTCAACTGTTTGGCAGGGTGTCATATAAGTCAGTACTTTCCTCTCCATATAAAAATGTAAAGGGCACAACTTCAGTTATAAATGCAATATAGTGAAGGTATTGCTTCTAAACAGTTTTTAGATAAAATCTGAAGTTTAATAGTTAAACATTCCTATTGACTGTTCCATATAAAGTTTTTTACACCCTTTTCCATCATAGAAGACAGAGTGTAGATCACAAATTAAACGTTTCTTGACAATCAAGTGCCACTGTTATGACATTTTATTGGAGTTTCATGGCTGCAATGTTACATACAGAAGCTGATGCTGTAGAATATAGGCCCATAAGTTCCCCAGGGTCACCACAGATCTAAAGTAATTGCTTTTTTCAATTCAGCTACTAAATATATATTACTTTAATAATTACATATTTCTAAGAAATTTTAGGAAGAAAAGAACAGTGCGCTTATCTGTTACTTATTTTTTTAAACCATATGCACATAGAACATAACGGGAACAAACGTGCCAAGATATTTTGGGAAATAATTCTGGAGGTGAGTAATTGGTATTATTTTTTGTAATTTTTATACTTTTAAATTTCCCCCTGGAAAAAACAAATTTGCTTTTTTTTAAAACAAAAAATTGCCTTATTTCATCCATAAGAGTTGAAGCAGGACATTTGCAGTATTGTGGACACAAGAAAGATACTGTAAGAATTGAATGCAGAAGCTCTTTTCTCTTCTCTGTCTTCTTTTTTTTTAACCTCCTCTTCCTTTCCTCTTTACATTCATTCAATCATTGGTTGAAAAGTATTTGCTGAGCATCTGCTGTGTTCCAAGCACTGCACTGGGTTCTGGGGATTCAGGGTGACTCAAAGCTTGGGTGCCTATTCCGATGCTGATAAATGGTGGTGGTGACTGGGCCAGTGGACAAATATTGATCAATTATCACACACATTCCAAAATAAATGGAGAATGACAGTTATCCCAGCTGAGGCAACAGGGGATGCCAGGAGCAAGGGGCAAAACACCCCTCAGTTCATAGGAGAAAGTGGAGTCTAGTAACAGTTAGTAGCTGGGATAGGAGTCACTCTGCCAGCCACAGAGCTGGGAACTGCGAGCTGTTATCTTTGCAGGCTTTAGCTTTGAAAACAATCACCAGGAAACGAGTGATCTTTTATTCTGATTAGTGAAGCTAAACGTCAATATTGTATCTTCTTAGGTCTTCGCAACATCTCTTTCATTCAATTTTGGTGTTTTTGGGTTTTATTTTCTTCTGGTCTGTGATTATTCCTCATATGTGCTCAGTCATAGAATGTTTTGCTAACTCTCATCCCTTGATCTCAGCATATGTGGAGTGGTAGCATATATATATTTTTTTAATTCGAGATTATCAAGCAACTCTGAATAACTATTTTCTTTTCTATGCTGGAAAGCTATGGGCTTATTTTTTCTGAACTAAAATCACTTATTATATCCTTAGTGTGCAGACAGCAATATATACTGATTTACAGAGATTTAGAAGTTCAAAAATAAGGAAGGGAAAGAGAGGTAGTTGAGAAAGGCAGATATTATCTTCATTTAATAGGAATTAAATAAAAAGGTGAGTGTATGAAAATCACATAATAAATTAATGGCAGAGATGACATTCAAATCCAAACTTTTTGACTCCAAGTCCTAGCTTTTTCCGTAATGTATCTACATCAATATTTAGAACTGCATTAATGCTGTACTTTAGGTTTATGTAGATTTATTCAAGAATATATTTATTTCGATCTATTTCTGAAGTTACATTTTGAGGTTTTCCAACGTTCTCTTCCTGCTACACTAAAACTTGCCTTATCTGATCAAAAACTTTTAAGTTGCCAACTTAAATTTTTGTATTTGATATGCAAAGAGATATTTGAATCATAAATAGGATGAATAAAGTTTCTGAAATAATATGACAGTGCTAACTGCTGATGCTAGACATTCCTAAGTAGTTGAATTGTATTTAGACCAGAAGATGGCATAAGAGTTATAGCAATGGAAAATTATACACACTAGGCCAGGGACTTCCTTAGAAGATTACATTATAAATGAGGATCTACATTATATAATTCTCTGTTTTTCTGAGAAAAGGAAGCATGTATTTCCCTGTGCAAATTTCTCCTTCCTTTTAAATTACATAACTGCAGAAAAAAATAACACCCATACACACAAAATTAAATTAAAACTATCCAAATCGCATGATCCAGAGACAACTGTTACCAACATCTTGGTGCCTGTGTATCAGTACTTCTGATGGGATAAACTATTAATATATAAACTGCTATACCAACTGCCACTTTCATTTAACAACATGTAATGGACATTTTGGGGTTAAAATTGTTCTGTATAATTATTTAATGGCAGCATAGTGTTGGTCAGCGCAGCAGGTACCGTAATTTATTTCATCAATCCCATACTGTTAGATAAGTAAGTTCTTTCCAGTGTTTTAGTATAATAAACAGTTCTGTGATGAGGATCCTTTTACATATATCTTTGTTCACATGCCTGACTATTTCCTTAGCAAAAATTTCTAGAATTTGTCCTAGAAGCAGGATGATTAGTCAGAAGATTGGAATTTCAAAGCCTTTTCCACTCATCATCAAATGGTCCTCTATAAAGCCTTTCTTAGAGGTGTATAAAAGCCTTACTTTCCTCACACCTACATTAGCCTTATATATTATCCTGATAGCAGTTTCTAAAAAGAATTTATTATGAAGTTTCTTGTGTGAGTCCCATCTTTATAGCTATGCTTAAAAATGAGAAAAAAAAGTTCTTATTAAAGTTCGTTAAAAACTTAATTCAGAGCCAGGTGTAGTGGCTCATGCCTATAATCCCAGCACTTTGGGAGGCTGAGACAAGAGGATCACTTGAGTCCAGGAGTTCGAGACCAGTGTGGGCAACATAGCAAGACCCAGTCTCTATAAGAATAAATAAATAAATAAATAAGCTGGATGTGGAGGTGTTCACCTGTAATCCTAGCTACTCAGGAGGCTGAGGGAGGAAGATCACTTGAGCCTAGGAATTCAAGGCTTCAGTGAGCTAAGATCATGCCACTGTGCTCCAGCCTGGGCAACAGAGCAAGACCCCGTCTCTTAAAAAAAAAAAAGACTTCATTCATGTAAGTGAATGAGGATTTTTATTGTTTAATAAAAAGAAAAAATATGTGCTGCAACCCTATGTATGTTAAATTAAACATTCTCTGAATGAAAGAATAAATGAAAAAAAAAAAATAGCAGTCGTAACAACAATAACACTGCCACCTAGTGTTTTTCTCAGTGTTTACTATGAACCAGGCATTGTTCTAAAAGCATTACAAGAGTTAGCTTATTTAATTCTTATAATAAGACACTTAGAAAATTTTTTCAAAGAAATCTACAAAACTACACCTATTTCTGTTCATCCGCTTATCTATGTATCTACATATCTATCTTTCTAGAAAGGAATTTTTCATGTATTATGGGCTTGTTTCTATGCTTTCGAGGCTAGAATCTAAACTTGTAAGATCATATTCTATGCTTGAATGGGCAGTATCCAATGATGGGTGGAAAATTCCATGATTGAAAGGTTATATTCCATGCATGGATCCCAGTTTCCAAGTGAGGGAGGTCAGGTTCCTTGTCTGGGAAAGGTAACTTCTATGACAGAAATGCCAGGTTCCATGTCTGGAGTGTCAGGTTCTACATTTGTAAGGCCGTGTTCCATGCTTGGCATTTGTAGTATTAAACATGAGTGCCAGTTCCCATGTTTTGGGGGCCTGGTTCCATGCTTACTTGGAGATTGAGATTCCATACATTTAAGGGCAGAGTCCAAAAGTAGCATTCCATGTTTGGAGGTTGAAATTCCACACACAGAACATCATGTTCCATGCCTGAAAGTACAGTTCTATAAATTAAGATCCAAAGTCAATGCCTGGAAGATGATTTTGTCATACTCAGAAAGCTAGATTCTATCCACAGATGGCCAAGTTCCAGACATTGAGAGTCAGATTCCATATCAAGATATCAAGTATCAAAACTAAAAGGTCTTGTTTCATTCCCAGAAGTCTAGATTAGATATTCAGAAGGCCAGAGTTCAGACCTAGACTGCTCTGATCCATACCTGGTCGGCCAGATGTCATGCCTTGAGGTTCAGATTCCACCCAGAAATCTAGGCTCCAAGCTTGGAAAGAGAAACTTCACACAGGTAGTAACTCATGACATGTCTGAAAGGACTATTCCATTCTTAGAAGGCCAGGATCTGTACACAGAAGCTCAGTTCCTACACCTAGATTAAGTGTGTCTACCTGAAGAGGCGGGATGCATATCAGTAGGATGTTTCCACCATGCCTGCAAAATCAAACTTTATACTTGAAGGGCCAGAATCCATATTTGGGGGGCCACATTAAACACTGGAAGGGCCAATGTACATGCTTAAAGGGCTAGGTTTTATAATAGGTGGGTCAAAGTTTATGCCTTTATGGATAGATTTCATATGAAGAACCAGATTTTATGCTTGGAAAGGCAAGATTCACATACAGAACACCTAAATCAATGTCTGAAAGTACAGATTTCATGTATTCAGTGTTAGCTCCTTACGTGTATAGCCAGGTTCCACGCTTGGAGATTGGCATTCCTTACGTGGAATCCCCATTTCTAGGTCAAGGAGATCATATTCTATTCTTGGTGAGTGATATTTCCATATAGAATGGCAGATTCCATGATTATAAGGCTAGGTTCCATGCTTGGAGATTAAGATTCCATATATGGGCTTTCAGGTTTCATGCCTAGGAGACCAGTTTCTAAAACTTAGAGTGGCAACATGTAGGGGATTAGTTTAAGGGATTTGGGACTAATCAAGGAAAAAGATAGGACCACAAGAGTCAGTAACACATGAGCTTTATTGGGTGGTGCTTGGATAGGGTTGCAGAGAGAGGAAGTTCCTACAGCATGAGTTCATCCAGAGGCCATCATCCAGAAGAGGAGGAAGGCAAAGAAACCTGGGATTGGGGGATTGAAGAGGGAGCTTATGGAGCTTTAGGTGATGTTCATTCAGCAGCATGGGGGAGAGTCGCTGGATCAGAAGGCTCTTAAGGGAAGCAGCACTTGGGGCTTTCTGACCACAAGACTCTATCTTATCAATGGCTAGCAGATACTGGGTGTAGTTTCATGGGGGATGCAAAGAAGGTAGACTCTAAATGACTAAAAATTTGCCTGCTTGGAGGTATTTTTAAAATAATTAAATGTGCAACAATTTAAGTGTAACACCAGTGGGCTTTTGAGCTAATGGTTCTCAGGCTGCAGTGAAGAAACAAAGAGGCCAATACACAGAGGTCATCTTTTATTTATATAGCACAACATCTATAACTGAAATTCAGGTACCATGCTTGGATTTCCAGTTTGAACATTTGTAATATCATGTTCCATGTTTTAAAAACGAGATTATGTACACAAAGGGCATGATTCCTTGCTTGTAATGCCACCATCCATATCTTGGAAACTATGACTCAAATGCCTGGTATTTTATGTGGAGTTACAGGCTCCATACCTGTAAAGCCGTGTCATATGCTTGGAGATTGAGCTTCCACATGTAGTATACCATGTGCCATATATGTGGAATCATGTTCCTTGTGTGAAATTTGACACTTCAAATGCAAAATGCTAAGTTCCATGCTTATAATGTTCCATATTTAGAGGTTGAGATTCCACACTGGCAGGGGCATGTTCCATATCTCTAAGCACAGTTCTATAAATGGAAGGCCAAATTCAATGCCTGGAGAACTACGTTTTGACACTCAAAAATCCAGATTTTACCCATAGATGGTCTAGTTCCAAACATGGAAAATCAGATTCCATGTCTAGAGTCAAGTATCAAGACTGAAAGGCCTTGTTTCTTGCTGAGAAGTCCAGATTAGGTATTTCATGGCTAGATGATCATGTTTCATCATTGGTAGACTAGATGGAATCCCTTAAATTCAGATTCCACCACTAGAAGGCTATTTTCCAAGCCTGGAGAAAGGGATATCAAACAAGTGGGAAGTCATGGTTTGCCTCGAAGGCCTAATTTCATGGATAGAAGCTCTGATCCACATATTAAATCATGGATTCTACATGGAATTCTAGAATGAATGATTCTATGTGAATGACTTTTTGTCTGGAAAGAAAGGACTTACATTTTGATGCACTTTCAATGACTGTAAAATAAGATTTCATACTTGAAATGTCAGCATTCTTGTTTAAATAACTATGTTCAGCACAGTGGACCAGTGTTCATCCTTAGAGGGTTAGGTTCCACTTGAGGAAGTTTACATTTCAAGATGGTAGAGCTAAGTCGTATGTGGTTAATCAAATTTTATTCCTGGAAAGGCAAAATTCATGCCTAGAACTAAATCTATGACTGATAGTCTAGATTTCATATAAGAAGTGCCAACTTCCAAGCCTGGGAGACCTAGGTCCTTATTTTGGACCTTTTATGGCTCAGACACTGGGCACAAAGTTTGAATTGCCATATTCCACATTTGTAAGACCATGTTTCATACTGGGAGAATGAGATTCCACACATACAGTGCTAGTTCCATTCTTGTGGGGCCAGCCTTCATGCATGGAGATTGAGAGTTCACACTTGGAGTGCCAGGTTCACTGCCTAGAAAACCAGGTTCTATATCTCAGGGAGCCAGCTTCTCTGACTGAAATGTCAAGTTCTGTGTACTGAGTGCCAGGTTTCTCACACGAAGGCAATGGTCCGTGTTTAAGGATTAGAATTTCATACATGGGATATTATGCTTGTAAGGCCAGGTACCATTCTTAGAGATTGAGATTCCACACATAGCGTGCCATGTTTCATGCTTATAGGGCGAGGTTCAACACTTGGAGATAGAGTTTCCTCCCACAGGATACCAGGTTCTTTATTTGTAGGGCTAATTTCCATGCCTGGAGATTAAAATTCATACAGAAGTCAGATTCCATCCACTCTTGTAGGGTTAGGTTCCATATATGGTGTGAAAGGTAGCATGCCTAGGAAATCAGGTTCCATGACTTGCACAGCCAAATACTATGATAGAAACACCAGTTTCCATGTCTGGACTGCCAGGTCCTACACATGTCAGGCCATATTCTGTGCTTGCAGTCTGAGATTCCACACACTGAGATCCAGATTCTCTGTTTGAAGGGTTATGTTCAATACAGGGAGCATGGAGATTCCACACTTGGCATATCAGGTTCCATGCTTGAGGCCCTGTATCTATGAGTGACAAGGAACTTTACATGCCTAGGTGCCATAATCCACACTTCTGTGGTCAAGGACCATATTTGGAGATTGAAAATCCACACATAGAGTGTTTGATTCCATCATTGTTGGTCCATGTTCCCTACATGAAAATTTATATTTCATACATGCTAAGAAAGGTTCCGCACTTGCAGGTTTAGAATCCATTCGGGTAGTAATAAATTCCATACTAGGAGACAAGTTTGCATGTTTTGGAGGGCCAAATTCTGGGAGTCAAACTTCATCTTTCTTTTCTGAAGTGATAGGTTTAAAACATATAAAGCCAAGTTAAACATTTGGAGATTAAGATTCCAACACAAAGTACCATGTTGCATGCTGTTAGGGACAAGCTCTAACTTGAAGATGGAAATTCCACATATGGAATGCCAGGTTCCATTCTCTTGGGATCATATTTCATGTCTAAAGATTGACAGTTCACACATGACATGCCAGCTTCCATGCTTCTAAGGCCTGGTTCCATGTCTGGAGGTTGAAATTCTATACACTAAATGCTGTTATATTTTCTCCATGATTTTAGGAACAAGTACATGCTTAGAGGCTAAGAATGAATATATGTATTTAAAATTTCATGCCTGGGAGTGAAATTTCCCTGTCTTAGAAAGCCAACAGCTATACTTCACACCCATGTTCAATGTCTGGAGTGCCAAGTTCCACTCAAATAAGGCTTGCTTATTGAGATTATAGATATGGAGTGCCTGGTTTTATGTTTTTCAGGCCATGTAAAATGCTTGTATAGATTCCACATATGAAATACTAGTTTCCAATGTTCCATGCATGAACTTTGAGATTTCAGACATGAAATGCCAGATACCGTGCATATGGATCTTAGTTCTTGCTTGGAGATTGAGACTCTACACATAGAGTGTCAGTACCATGTTTTTAGGACCTGATGCCATATTTAATGATTGAAATTCCAGATATAGATTGTCAGGTAGCATGATTTTAAGGCAAGGTTATATGCTTGGAGATTGATATCTCACACATAGAATGCCAGGTTAAATTCTTGTTGGGCCAGATTCCACGTGTGCAGATTGAGATTCCCCATATAGTGGGAGGTGCCAAGCTTATGGAGCCAATTTTAATGCTTGGATATTGAGATTTTATATGTATAGTGAAAAATACTATGCATAGTTTCATGTATTACACAGCCAATTTACATGACTTGAATACCAAATTCCATGTCTTCAGTGCCAGATTCAGTGCACATAAGGCTATGTCTGTCCCATGCATGGAGACTGAGATTCCACACTTGGAATGCTAGATTCCATGCTTGTGGGCTCCCATATTCCATCTTTCGATCTGAGATTTCACACTGGAATGCCAAGTTCCATGTTTGGAAGGCCAGATTCCGTGCTCAGAGGTTGAGACTCCTTACGTGGCATGCCAGGTTCCTTGTTTGTAATGCCAGCTTTCCTGCTCAGAGATTAAAAGTCCCCAAGTAATGTTCCATGCTTATAATGCTTGGAGATTTAGGTTTCTTCCATAGCATATTAGTCTTCTGGGAATGTCATAACAAAACATCACAGACTGGGTGATTCAAACAACAGACATTATCTCACAGTTCTGGAGGCTAGAAAGTGCCGGCAAATTCAGCCTCTAGTGAGAGTTCTCTTCCTGGCTTTCAGAAAGCCACTTTCTCACTGTGCCCTCACATGACCTTTCCTCTGTGTGCATGCAGACAGAGTGAGCTCTGGTATCTCTTTCTGTTTTTATAAGGACACCAGTCCCATCAGATTAGGGCTCCACCCTTATGACCTTATTTAACATTACCTCCTTAAAAGCTGTATCTCCAAATCCAGTCATATTGAGAGTTAGGGCCTCAACTTATGAATTTGGGGGTGGCAAAATTTAGTCTATAGCACATAATGGGCCAAATATGATACCTTGGAGAGCAGTTTCCATGTTTTGAAAAGCCAATGTCTATGATTGAAATGCCAGTTTCCATGTCTGGAATACCAGGTCTTGAAAATGTGGCATGTTTCATGCTTGTAACCAACACTTAAAATGCCCACTTCCATGTTGGTAGGTCCAGGCACTATACCTGGGAAGTGAGATTCCACACATAGAATGCCAGCTTCTGTACTTATAAGGTCATATTTCATCCTCGGATATTGAGTTACCATGTATGAAGTGCCAGGTTCTGTATTTATATGGCCAGATTCCATGCTTAGAGATTAAGATTCCATACATGGAATTCAAAATCCCTTGCCAGGAAGACCACATTCAAAATGTGGAGAGCTAAAATCTGTATCTTTGGGTGCCAAGATCCATGGTATGAGGCCATGGTCCATGTTTGGAGATTGAGAGTCCACACATGTGGCGCCATCCTTTGTTTGTAAGACAGGATTCCTGCTTGGACACTGAGATTAAATACAGAGAATTCCAGGATCCATGACTAGGAATCTAGTTTCCAAGTATTGGAAAGCACATTTATATGACTGAAATACAGGGTTATACATCTGGAGTGTCATGTTTCATGCTTGTGGAGTCAAGTTCCATGCTTTGAGATTGACATTCCATACATTAAATGTCACGATACAGGCTTGGAAAGCTAGATTTTATGCATGGAATTTGAGAGTCTACAATTGTACCATAAATTCTATGCTTGTTAGGACAGTTTTCATGTTTGGATATTAAGCATACATGTGTGTCATGCAAAGTTTCATGCCTGGGAAACATAAAATCATATATTGGAGAGACAATATCTGTAACTCAAATGCCAGGTTCCAAGTTTGAGGTAGCACATTCACCACATATAAAGCCATATTTCATACATGGAGATTTAGATTCCACACATGTAATGCCAAGTTGCATGTTTGTAGAGCCAAGTTCCATGACTGGAGATTGGCACTTGCAAAGCCAGGTCTCCTATTCTGAGATTGAGATTCCACACATGAAGTGTCAGTTTTCATGCTTGTAGTGCCAAGTTCCACACTTGGAGATTGAGAGTACATATGTGTAGTGCAAAGTTGACAGATTTCTTATGTTTAACAGTCAATATCTATTCCATACCCAGATGTCTAAGAGCCACATGTAGAAGTCCAGGTTCCACACCTAGAGAGCCAAATTTTATGCCTGAAGGAGTAGAATTTACATTTGGAGCTACTTTCTGTGTCTGGAAAGTTGGATTCCATACTTAGACATCTGGGTTCCATGATTGAAGGACCACATTTCACACCTGGAGGCCAGATTTCATATTTAGAGGGCTACTTTCCACTCCTGGAAACTAAATCCATACCTATAGGGCTGGGTCTTATGTGGAAAACCAGATTTTATGTTTGGGAAAGCTAAATTCACAACTAAACAACCTAAATTAATATCTAAAAAAACAGATTCCATAATTGGTTTGGTCAGATTCCATTCCTTAAGGCTCATATTTCACATCTGGAGTTTGAAGTTCCTTAGTTGTAAGGTCAAACTTCATGTTTGTGTATAATCTTGCATTATATAGCAAGATTCGTGGCCAGTTTTCACAACTGGATGTCCATGCTTCGTGCTGGGAAGGCTGAGTTATGCATCTGAAAGTCCAGGCTCCATTCCTGATGTTCCTGGTGTGCCAGGTTCCATACATGTACCATAGTTCCATGGTACAAAGGCAGGTTACATGACTGCAGTGACTGAAGAGCCTCTTTCCATGTATGGAAGGCCAGATTTCATACTTGGAAAGACAGAATTCATGCCTGGAGTGGCTGAGTCCATACACAGAAGGCATGTTCCATGACTGCATGTAAGATTCCACATCCAGAGGGTCTATTTCCACCCTGGAGGGTGGAAATGCAAGGAGCCAAGTTTCATGCCTGAGTGAGGGATGGGAGGTAGTCATTCCATGCCTCTAGGGCTAGACTCTATGACTCAAGAACCAAGTTCCTATGAGTGGAAAGCCATTCCCAGGCCTGAAGGACCAAGTTGGAAGCTTGGATTGCCTGGTTTCATGGCTAGAAGCTCAGGACCCATGCTCTAAAACAAGCAGTCCATCCACAACCATGCTCTAACTGGGAGAAAGGATTTACCTCCAAATTTATTACTATGGAAATGGCTATTCTAATTACCAAATCGAGACTACATTGAGACATGTGACCTAAGAATGAGCAGAAAAATTATAAGGCCTACCAAGAATTTTTATGCAACGGCACAGTAAAAAATTCCCCCAGTGAAGTGGGGAGACAAATATATTTTGTTTGCTCACTTTCCGTCATGACAGTCTAACTTGGTAGTGTGATGATTACTGAGAACAAACAATGGGTCGGATGCTTTGCTAAGTCTACACTTGCATTGTACCATTTAGTTCCACGGGATATGTTCTGTTATTTGGCAGATGGGAAGGCTGTGGCACCGAGAGTTTTACTGATTTTCCCAAAGTCTCCCAGCTGGTATACAGTAGAGCAAGGATATGAACTCTGCTACTCTTAGTGTATTTTAAATGATAATGGGCTATGTCTGCAGTGTTCAAGAGCCCCAAATGAGAAGTAGTTAGTACTAATTCCCTGGCTACATAACCAGACTCAGCTGCCTCTGTGGTGTGATGCTCACAACCTACATTTTGAACTGCAAAATAATCTTAAATGGTATAAGAAAGAAATGGTATATCAACTCCAATAAGTATTCTTGCTAGCAATTAAAAACAAAAGTTCCATTCAACTTCAGAGGTATGAATTTATGGTATGTATGCAGTGTGACATTCATAATTAGTTCTTATAAGCAATTTTCATCCCCGAAGTATTTTATGAAATTAACTAATTAATCTTCACCATATCCTTTAGAGAGAGATAACTGTATCTGGCAAAAAGCCTCTCATGAGACTCACAATGCTTTATGAATATTCTACATAGTGATAAACAGGCTCCGGGCACTTCACATACACATACACTGACATTGAGGATATTAGGATTCATTCATTCCCTAAGCAAACGTTGGTTTAGTGTCATTGCTAGAAATCTATAACTGTGGGACTGATGTCCCTAGGAGGTTAGACATTGTCAGCCTGGCTGAATGCAGTAGAGATTATGAGTGAGATGTTGTCTTTAGAAAAGACAACCAGTCCCCCTCTGACCTCCTTGACCCAAATATAAAATTACTCTCATGAGGGCAGCTCACCTAAGTGCAGAGGCTTCTTCTTCCTTCTGCTCACATTTTCTAATCTGCAGAGTTTATTTCTAACTTGGCTCGAGAACACTGATTGCCTTGAACTTGTAGTGCAGGCCCCCGTGTTTGCATTTCTCACAGCTGCTGACGTTTCCCACTGCCATGTCCCCCATTCATTTTCAGCCCTGTTCTAGTCCCCAGCACTACCCTCATCTACAGTCTGAAAAGAATTAGGCAGCCCTAACCCAGAGATCTGAGGTTTAGTATTCAATCATCTGTCATATTACTCTAGCACCAAAGTACTAATACTTTTTTGAAAACTGGACTTATGCCTCATCTTCGGTGATGTTCCCTAGAAGCAGAGTCTGAAAAAGACATTTGTGCAAATAATTTATATCGAAACTGCTCTCAGGAGAAACTAGTCAGGAAGTGAGAAAATCAGAATAGCACAAGAATTGGAGCTGTGGTTTGAGGAGTAGTCTCAGCCTGATTCCCTGACCACAGGAGTACAATTCTCATTCCAGAGGTAAGGAGGATAGGCTACTATATGTCCAATAAATCAGTCACTGGATATGACCCACACTCAACAGGGGGCCAAGTCCACAACTGGGATGTCTCTAGGTGAGTGGCTCTCATCAGCAGAAAGATTTTTGTTAGTAGCCAACACCTGCGGTACCCAGGGGCCAGTGCCCTGCTCTGGTAAAGGGGGTCTGGGCAGAGCACCACCAACACTTGCTCCAGCCCTCCTTGCCCTGCTTGGATCCACTTGTTTCTCGCATTGTTTTCTCAATAAACTCACAGTTTCTTCCGGCTTCATTTTAGTCATAATTTCTAGGTAAACTTACAAGAGGAGGATTAGTGAGAGAAACTACAGCCCTGCTATTGCTATTGGTCCTGAAGAAGCAATTGAAACTCACTGTGACCCTTCTTTCCCACTATTCTTCATTTCTTTCACCCCCAGCTCATACTTTTGATGGTCTAGGTGACTTGCCTGCTGGCTGGCCTAGACCCTAGACCCACATACCGGAGGGTTCTGAGCCCTTGATTACCATGCCCTTATTGGGGCATAGTCATATTTGCCCATTTTAATTAAAATTGGGCTTGGGAGTATATCCGGAGATGCCCAGTGGGTAACACACTTGCCAAGTATATTTCTCCTTGCCTCTCTTATAAAATTCCAGTCTGTCTTCTCACTATGATCCGCACAGTATCTCATTTCTTTATCTGCTAGTCTATTGGAACAATGATCCTAAAGCAGATAGGTAGCAGCCACAGCTTTACATTTAAGGTGACTTTTACTAAGTCTTTGGTGAAAGTTTTCCCAGAAAGGTCTAGCATCTTCACTCCTACAGAGCCTAAACTTACAGTGATAAGAAACATAAATTTTCCAAGCAGGTCACTGGGGAATGATGGTAACTGGGGCTATTTCTACTTCTGCACCTTAGTTTCCAGATCCATGTGTTCTATCTACTGGGACCACAATACCATGTAATGGGTGTTGAATTCGGGCATATACTGGGTCCTAAAGAAGAGAGCTCCCCACGGTCAGGCGCACGGTGTCTGTAAGCTGGCATGTTGTAGGAGTGGTGGATCCCATCATCATGTGCCTGCAGCTACATCTCCTCTGCTGAAAAGTGAGACTCTTGGTCCAACGTCATGTAAGACCTCATAACGAGGAGCCCAGGACTCTGGTGACTGTGCTGGTTGAAGCACTGTGGAAAGAGAAGGTAACCCCCTACTGCTACCTCAGGATGCAGTGCTCTCCTTTTCAGGGTAGACAGGGTCCATGTAATCAACCTGCTGCCAACTGCCTGATCTGTCTCCTTAGCCCCTCTAAGGTGTCAGACTGCATCTGACTCAGGAAAAGGCCTCTGGCATCTGCTTTGATGCCTTACCCAACTCCCTTTACCAGGCTGTTCACCAGTCCACAGCTGCTTTGCGTACTGGCTGCTTTTGGCTCAAGCCTGCATCCTTCCCAAGAGGATGACCCGGGGCTAATGAGAACCACCTTGCCACCTCTCCCCAACACTGGGCGGGCCCACAGCCAACGACTGGCTGCTGCGGCAGTATAAAGGTCAAATCTCTGCAGGGCTGACTGGCGAGGCCACACAAGTACCAGCAGGAAGAATCCGAGTGCACCTAAGAGCCATTCCGAGGGTGCCGACTGAACTGGGATGTGTGAATAGAAAGTCGGATTGGAGGTTTTGTCAGTATAGAGAGCTCTCCCAATAGCCAGGACATCCTGGCAAGGGCCCCTAAAGCCGGTTCCAATATGCTTCTGGGATGGTACTTAAAAATTTTTGGGTGAAGTAACGGCCTGCATTCAATCCAGCAGAGATGGCAGAACCACTGTGGCTGTGGTATCATCTGTCGGGCACCAAGCCTCTTGCAAGCTCAATAATTTGAAGATCATTAAAATTTCTGAGGTTCAATTTCCTTGTGAATAAAATGGGAATAATAATACCTACCTCATAATGGGTGAATGTTAAATGAGTTCTGAGATGTACATTTGCTTTGAATAGGCCAGAGCACAATGACCTTTTTAGAAATGTAAGTTATTATTGGTTTTATCACTACTGAAAGAATTATTTGATGTATGCTGGTTGCTTGGGCCTCTGAATATTGTCTCTTCCTAGATTCCCCACTGCTTACTTCAACCAGAGTGTTGGAAAGCAGTGCTCTCCCCACCCAAACCCTGCCTCACATTGGCCTCCACTCCCAGAGGACAGGCCTGTTTCTGAACTCCAGCCCCTCTCGTCTGCCTCTCACTACCACTCTGTCTGCATCTGCCAGAAGTGGCCCTGCCCCTGGGAGGGGTACCCTGGAATGTACTATGCTCTCTGTGCTTTGGAACTAAAAGCATTATGAAGCTAGAGCCAGCTTCAGAGTGTAAGAGTCTTTAAAACCACCATGTCATTTTATTTATTCAACTTTAGTGCTTTAGAATATATTTCTATTGCATTGCTGTTACATTTTGCAACTGAGTATCATTTTGAAGCATGATTTGTTCCCGTTGCATGAAATGATAAATTTGTTCATTTGGAACTGCAAATCAAGTTATTCATGCTTTATGTAAGCAAATTAAATTTTTTCTTCGGGATTATTGACGATATTTAATATTATGCTCTCTATTGAGATGTTGAAAAAGGGATCTGAATTTTAAGAACCACAGTAAATTGCAAAATGGGTTTATTGACCTGGGGAGCTTTTACAGAAAAGATTACATGTGAGCGGGACTTGAAGGAAGATTTCAATCAATTTCCCCAGGTGTGGATATGGGCTGGGGGAGAGCAGACAGTTGAATATACTGAGCTTAGGTGTAGGAAAGGGAAAGGATGGGGTTAGTGTGGGGAATACCTGCTGTCCAGTTTGGGGCACAGTCAAAATAAATGGCTATAAAGGTAGCGTGCAGGCGCATCTATAGAAGTCCTTGAACAGTGGGCTTTTGACGTATCCATGCTTCAGCCTTGTTACTTCAGAGAGAACCCTTAATTAAATCAGTTCATGTGTGATAATAATGCCCATAGGTGATGTTACGGGGTATTGATATATATAGCAAATTTTAGAGTCACAGGGGATCTACCAGAGCATGAAAGACCCAGAATGGGAAATTCTTCTCTTCTTATTTATAACAAGTGCCATGGTATCATTATATAAACATCTCTCTTAATGTAAAATTCTTAAAACATAAATAACTTCATAATATTTCAGATTATAAAATAGTTCACAATCATGTAATTTTTTAAATATTTAGAAAAAAACTAAAAAGTTACTTGAAATATTACCATCCAGATAAAAGGGCCTCTAATATTTTGTGTTTTGGTGATCTTTCTTCCCGATATCTCTGTAGGCTCACACTCACACACACACACACACACACAGTCACATTCTTTTTATATAATTGCATACATTAAATCATGCTTTAAAGATTGATTTTAACCTGATTTTGATACAATTTTGAATATATCAAAATTCGTTGAACCAATAATCTATGCATAAAAAATTTGGGTTGTATAAAAATGTGGAGTGCTTAAATCACATTACCCCAAATGTACAGTATACGTCTGTATTGGAACCAATTTATAGTCTTCCCCACATTTTCCTGGTCTCACCTGCCTAGCAGAGCCTCAGCTGCTTGCCCAATAGAGCTCAACGAAGCATAGAGGTTGCCTTTGCACTCGGCTATCTTCTAGCCCTGGGGGCCATCTCAGACTCCCCCAAAAGTGAGAGTCATGGGGGGAGACCTTGACAGGGCAGCTGCCGCCCAAGCCAGACTCAAAGGGGCCCAGGAGGTTCTGCCTCCTCCCCCTACTTCCCAACTCAGATGGAGCAGAGAGCTGAGGGCTGCGTGGGGAACAGGTTGAGTCTGGGTTCCCCAGACTGCCTGGACGAACCAAGTAGCACAACCTGGAAGAACGGGAGTACTTAATATGCCAAGGGGATGGTGGGGCAAACTGACCAGGGAAAGACGGGATGGGAAGGAGATGCTAGATGGATTGTCTCCCCTCTTTCCCCTACCCCAGGCGAGTTTTCAGGTGCAGTGGATCCACACAGCCTGACCAGAGGAATCTTGCATGACTCAGTGACCAGCTGTGTTATTTTATATCAAAGCGGCAAGAGTTTTATTTTTTTCTCCTTCCATTTCTGCCTGGTTTCCCTTTTCCATCCTTTTTGCTACCCTGGGACTGTATCTTCCAGTAAAGCTTGACTTTGCAAGCTTTGCCTCAGAACCCATTTTCTAGGCAATCTGAGATAAAATATCATCCATGAAGTTGTCTGCTCATCCCCACAGAGAGAAGTGCCTAGAAGTAAACTAGAAGTCAAAGGATATGAACATTCTCACTTTAACACAAGCTGCCACACAACCTCCCGCAGAGGTAGTGTTCATTTACCCATCTCTCATCAATCGAATGCTAATATCTTTTTGAGGCAGAAGATGATGGGCTACGAAATGAATTCTTCTTGTTCACCTTTAATATTTATCTTTTGCTAAAATTAACATTAAATTCATGCTGTTTCTGAAAGATGAGTTCAATAGCTCACTGTAGTTCAGCCTAGGAAAAAAGATATATTAGTACATTGCAACATTTTGTTTACAAGATTTTCCTCATGCGTTGCTCCCATGAAAAAAACTAATATGTAACTCATCTAATTTAAATATTCCTTTTTATATAAGATATTGATATGCTGAATTTTAAATGTTAAGGGAACAAAATGAACATGGCAATTCGTCATTTAACAGATTTTAATTCAACAGTACTTGTCAAGCCACTACAATGTGTTCGGGGCTTAATACACAGTGGAAGAAAGCAAGGGAAACTGGCTTCTGCCTTTTTGGAGTTTATGTGTGTGTATGTGCGCGCATAAATGTGTGCGTGTGAACGTAAGTAATGTGTGTGTGTGTGTGCATGTGCATACACAGTGTGTGTCTGGAAGGTGGGCTCACGAGGAGAGATGAAACTGGATTTTGCAGGGTCTGGAGAGAAACATAAAGGACGTTTGGACTCAATCCCAATGGCCACTGAACATTTGTGAGAGGGGAAATCAACAGGATTATATATGTTCAAGATCATTGCTCCAACCGTGGCACTAATGGGGAAGGGAAATATGGTGTCCCAGGAGGAGGCGATAGCTCCAGAGATGAGGTACTGAGAAGTGATTTGGGGCAGAAATGCAGACAAATGGAGGGATATGGATTCTGAAACTATTTATGTGTTAGAATTCACAAGACCTGGTAGATGACTGGATTTGTTAGGGGTGAAAGGATGATTCCCATTCTCTCTTTTTTTTTTTTTTTAAGTTGAAAACGTTCCATCAAAGCATGTCCTGTTCTCTTACTCACATTCACAGGGAGCTACAAAGAGATTTATTAAATTGCTTATTACATAAATTAATAATTAACTTTATTGAGCAATTATTTTGAGCCAGATATGAGATATTTCATTCAATCTTCACGGCTCTCCATAGGGTAAGTGCTATTATCATTCCCCTTTTCAAATAAATAAACACAGATAGGTTTAAGACACAGATAGGTTAAATGATCCACCTGAGGTCACGCAGTTCAGAAGCAGAAAAGCCTGTGCAACACCTAGTTCTTTCCCCCTCTCTCTCTTTCTTCTCTCTCTCATTCTCATTATCTCACATTATTATAATGACTGTTATGGACTGAATTGTGTTGTCCTAAAATTCGTATGTTGAATTGACTTCATAAGAGTGGGGACTTAGTCTGATAAGGCTTGTGTCCTTGTAGGAAGGGGAAGAGACGTGAGAGCTGTCTCTTGGTACGTGCACAGAGGAAAGGCCATGTGACGACACAGCAGGAAGGTGACTGTCCACAAGTTAGAAGAGGACCCCGCACCAGAAACCAAATCAGCTGGCCCCTTGGTCTGGGATTTTCCACCCTCCAGAACTGTGAGAAAATTGATTTCTGTTGTTTAAGCTATCTAATCTGTGGTATTTTGTTATGACAACCTGAGCTGACTAATACAATGACTTGTTAGCAAAAATGAAAAAAGAACTTGGTGAAGTTAGGAAATTTTTTTAAACGTAAAGTAATTTTGCCCATTGGAAGATGGGCAGTTCACCTAAAATAATTTAAAAAGTCTAATTACTTAGAAATTAGGTGTCAAGGGCAAAACTTCACGATTACTTAGCAGTTGAGTTTATTTCTTTTTCAAATGATTTTGTATTGTCAATTTTTAAAGTGTTATCCCGTGCTTTTAAACAAAACCTACTCCTTCCATCCTTTTCTAACAAACAAATTTGAAGCTAGAAAGGAAATTGGAAGGAGGAAGTCACTGCTGTTGTTAAGCTCTGAGAATTTTCCCAAGTGTCATTCAGTCTGTAAATTGCTTTTGGAAATTGGATTCTTTGGAAAACTTTCCCTAAGATGTAAATAAAATGCTGTGTTTTATATGGTACTTACATAGGATTGAATGTACTTACCTCAAGGGTATACTATGATCCAAAAGGACCACTTTTCTTCATAAAAAATATTGTAAGAGAGTATTGTGGATTCTGAAATGTCTACTAGAAGAAGAATTCTATGATTAGAATATAGTTTCCAACTCTTGTGTAGTGAAAAGCAGCTTAATAAATCTAGTAAAAAAAAAATCACTCTAAAAAAGTTGTTTCAAATAAACTTAGCTCATCCACAAACTAAGCAACATATTTTAGCTTTCAGAGCTTCTGTTTTTGGAGAAATTGTTAAGGGCCAGTCAGTTCTTATATAGTTCGCTAATTAGAGGCTAATTTTCACCTTTAAAGGGGGACGTCAAATGCATTACGAAAGCCCCTTTTCACATATGAAGGAGCAACTAAAAGGGGAAACAGCTAATAGGGTGAAACTGGGCACTTTGACCCTCTCGACAATTGCAGGCAGATGAAGAAAGTCATTATTAAGACAGTTCTTGCCCAGGTGAAGTCTCGTGCGTCTGCCTTTCTTTTCTTTATGCCCATTTGAGGTTAGAAAAGTTGACGATGTTACACACATCATGATGAGCCTACTGTGTGCTGGTTGCCGATTTATTCAACCGGTAATCACTGAGAGCTGAGGACACAGCAATTGAACAAAACAGACAGGGTCTGATCACAAAGTGCTCATGGCAAAATCTACATCCATTCTCATTAATCCGACAAAAATCTTGCGAAGTGACTATTATTATCTGATCTTTAGGAATGACACAATTAGGGCTCAAATAGGTTAGGCCACGTGCTCACGACTCCATGGCTAGTAAACGGCAAAGCTGGACTTAGTTTTCCCATCCTGCCCCCGCTGTACTTTCTCACGTCGGCTCCCAGGGTTTAGGGGCACATCCCCAGGAACTTACGTGAGGTTCTTTAATGTCCACGTTAGTGTGAAGATGTCAAGTCAGAAAGAAATGAGGCATGTTCCTAGACCTGGGTAAGACCCTTGGAGCTTCTGCATAGAGTTGCCAGATCCTCTCTTCCACCTCCCTACAATCTTTAATTTCTAAAAAATGTAGGTGCATATTAAAATTTTAATACTTATTTCTTGTATTTTCTGATGGTAAAATGGTAGCTAAGTTCATCAAAGTCTAACCTCTCCTTTTGGGGAGGCAGGGCCGCCCCTGCTGTGTTGCCTAAGCACACCCTTAGTCTTGGTGTGCTTGGTGACCCAGCACCCAGCTCTGCCCAACTCTAGAAGCTGATACTTGTAAATCTTCCATCAGCTTTTGAGAACCCTCTGCTTTGTCTCTGTACCTTTTTATCATCAATTCATGTAATTGGACATTATGACAAGGAAGCAGCTAACATCATTCATATTCTTACTCTGATGTCTATATAAAGTATAAGATTTATTTAACCTTTCCCTTTTTTGTTCATTCACTCCACATTTATCGAGTGCTTACCATGTGTCTAGCAATTTACCAGGCACAAGATATAGATGAAAAATATAGTTTCTATTCTATAGCATCTCAGAGTTCAAACAGGCAGGCAGAGAAGATACTAAAAAAACTATTTTTAAAAAAATGTCTAAAGGACATGAAAGGGAGATGCAGAGGGTGCTATGGAAACGAGGAGGAGGGGAAACCAGTCCAGGCCTGGGGATTGGTGGGGGCGGAGGCTCTTCCGCAGAGGAAGATGTCTGAGCTGATTCTTAAAGCCCAAGTAAGTGATGGGCAGGATGATTAAGGAAAACATATATTCTAGGCAGAGAATGCCAGGGGCAACAGTCCAGGAGCAGGGGAGAGCAATGTATACCCAGGAATCTGCAAGTAGTGATAAATAGGCACATTTTGGTGCCATTATTTTTGTGCAAGGTACCATGCTAAATGTCTTACATGCATTATTTAATTGAATCCTCATCCAAACCCTGTGCAGTAGGTACCATTCTTATTTCTATTTGAGAATTGAGAAAAATAGAGGCTAAGTAGCATGCCTTAGTGTTATCCAAAGATAATGAGAAGCTATTCTGGGATTTGAGCCCAAATCTTTTGGATATCATCATTTGTCTGCTTAACCACTCAATGCTACTTCATTAATTCTGTGTGACCAGAATATTGAGGCGGGGGAAGAAATAGGAAGAGAATGGCAAGAGATGATGTAGTAAAGGTGATTTTATTTTGAAGGCACCAGTGAGCCTCTGTAGAATTTTAAGCAGGTGTGTGCTAGATATGCATTCTAGAAGCCTCACTCTGGAAACTGTGAAGCATGGGTTAGAAGGATGCCAGATTGGAGACAGGGAAACCAGGCAAGCATCTGGGACACTGCTTCTGGTGAGAGGTGACAGTTTCTTGGTCCCATATAGTGGCAATGGGGATGGAGAGGAGAGGGTTGATTCCAAAGATAAGACTTGCAACTGATTAGACAGAGGTGAGGATGGGATGGAAGTAGAATGAGGGACAGTGAGGGAAGGAGTCTAAGATTATTCCCAGGTTTCTTTTCTGGATGAATTGGTGAAGGGTGATGTTACTCAATAAGATAGGAAGCATATGGTAAATAGGAAAAAATGATGGATTCATTTTTAGTTATGCTCCATTCAAAATGCCTAAGAAATATCCATAAGAAAATATGCACCGGTCAGGTTGAAATATGAATCTACATGGTCATCAGCCCATAGGCAGTGGAAACCATGAGATTGGATAATATCAGTGTATGGAGGAGAGGAAGAGAGAGCAAGAATGAGAGGAAAAGAGGGGAAAAGGTGAACCAGGAATATTTTAGAAAATGTAACATTTAGAAGGCTAGAAGAGTTAGAAGACCCCATGAAGAAGACCAAGGAGAGGAGGAACATGATCAGAAAGCAGAAATAAGAGTTTCAAGAAGGTGGGAGCAATCAACAGTGTCTAGGGCTATATACAGCAGAGTCTTAGTTCTAGTGATCACCACTGCTAACTGGACACTTAAGTGCCAGACACCGTACCATGCACTTTATGTGAAGTCTCTTTGGTTTCAACAACATGGTTGCAAAGCAGTGGTGTTGGTGGAGATAACAATGACTTCCTTTGTTGAGCACTTGTCTTGTGTCTAGTGCTTGCCAAGCCCTTGACACCCAATATTTCATCCTAGGTTTTCTATTACTTTTTAAAATGTCAAAATATTAATGGAGTACAAATGTTTTTGTTGCATGGATACCTTGTATAATGCTTAAGTTGGGGCTTTTAGTGTGCTCATCACTGGAATAGTGTTCATTATACCCAATAGGTAAGTTTTTATCTCTTATCCCTTCCCACCCTCCCCCTTCTTGGATTACAATGGCTTTTATATCTCTTTGTGCTCATGTGTGCCCATCATTTAGCTCTCAGTTATTAGAGTACATGTGGTATTTATTTTTCTATTCCTGATATATTTTGCTTAGTATAATGGTTTACAGTTCCGTCCAGGTTGCTTCAAATTACATTATTTCATTCCTTTTTATGGCTGAGTAGTACTCCATTGTGTACCACATTTTCTCAATCCACTCATGAACTGATGGGCACTTAGGTTGATTCCACATCTTTGCAATTGTCAACTGTGCTGTGATAAGCATTTGAATGCAGGTGTCTTTTTAATAAAATGACTTCTTTTCCTTTGGGTAGATATCCAGTAGTGGGATTGCTGGATCAAATGGCAGGTCTACTTTTAGTTTTTGAGGAATCTTCATACTGTTTTCCATAGGGGTTATACTAATTTGCAGTCCCACCAACAATGTATAAGTGTTCCTTTCTCTCTGCATCTATACCAGCATCTATTGTTTTTTGACTTTTTAATTATGGCCATTCTGACAGGGGTAAGGTGGTATCTCATTGTGGTTTTAATTTGCATTTCCCGGATGATTAGTGATGTTGAGCATTTTTTCATGTTTATGGGCCATTTCTCAATCTTCTTTTGAAAAACTTTTGTTCATGTCTTTTGTACACTTTTTAATAGGCTTGTTCACTTTTTCTTGATTTGAGTTCTTTGTATTAATAGATTCTGGATATTAGCCCTGTATCAGGTATATAGTTTGTGAGTATTTTCTCCCATCCTGTAGGCTGTCTACTCTGTTTATTATTTCCTTTCTTGTCCAGACGCTTTTTACTTTAAATCCCATTTATTTATTTTTGTTGTTACTGTATTTGCCTTTGCGGTCTTAGTCATAAGTTCTTCACCTAGGCCTATGTCTAGAAGAATTTTGTCTATATTTTCTTCTAGAATTTTTATGGTTTCATGTCTTACATTGAAGTCTTTTATCTATCTTAAATGAATTGCTGTATATGGGGAGAGATAGGGGTCCAGTTTCATTCTTCTGCATGTGGCTATCCAGTTTTTCCAGCACCATTTATTGAATATGGCTTCTTTACCCCAGTATATGTTATTGTCTACTGTGTCTAAGATCAGTTGGTTGTAGGTAGATGGTTTTATTTCTGTATTCTCTATTACGTTCCACTGGTCTATGTCTTTACTTTTATACCAGTACCATGCTCTTTTGGTTACTATAGCCTTGTAGCATAATTTGAAGTTAAATAATGTGATGCCTCTAGGTTTGTTTTATCCTTAAGATTGCTTTGATTATTCAGGCTCTTTTTTGGTTCCAAATGAAGCTTAGGATTATTTTTTATAGATCTGTGAAATATAACATTGGTGTTTTGGTGGGAATTGCATTGAATTTGTAAATCACTTTGGGTGGTATGGACATTATAATGATGTTGATTTTGCCAATCCATGAGCAAGGGGTGTATTTCCGTTTGTCTGTCTAATCTGTGATTTCTTTCATCAGTGTTTTGTAGTTCTCCTTGTAGAGATCTTTCACAACCTTAGTTAAGCATATTCCTAGGTATTTTATTTTCTTTGTAAGTATTGTAAATTATGTTGAATCCTTGATTTGACTCTCAGCTTGACTGTTATTAGTATATAGAAATGCTACTGATTTGTGTACATGGATTTTATAACCTGAGACGTTGCTGAATTTATTAATCAATTCTAGGAGTCTTTTGTTGGAGTCTTTAAGGTTTTCTAGATACAAGATCATATCACCAGCAAACAGGGATAGTTCAACCTACTCTTTCCTGATTTGGATACCCTTTTTTTCTTTCTCTTGCCTATTCTGGCTAGGACTTCAAGTAGTATGTTGACTAGAAGGAGTGACAGTGGGCACTCTTGTCTTGTTCCAGTTCTTAGGGGAAATGGTTTCAACTTTTTCCCTTTCAGTATGATGTTGGCTGTGTGTTTGCCATACATAGCTTTGATAAATTTGAGGTATGTTCCTTCTATGCCTAGTTTGGTGAGGGTTTTTATCATAGTAGGGTACCGATTTTATCGAATGCTTTTCTGCATCCATTGAGATGATCATATGGTCTTTGTTTTTATTTCAGTTTATGTGGTGAATCTCGTTTATTGAATTGCATACATTAAACCATCCTTGCATCCCTGGGATGAAACACAGTTGGTCATGGTGGATTAACTTTTTGATGTGCTATTGAATTTGTTTGCTAATATTTTGTTGAGGATATTTGCATCTATGTTCATAGGGATATTGGTCTGTAGTTGTCTTTTTTTGGTTGTCGTGTCCTTTCCTGGCTTTGGTATCAAGGTGATACTGGCTTTATAGAATGAGTTAGGGAGGATTTCCTCCATCTTGATGTTAGGGGATAATTTCTGTAAGATAGGCACCAGTTCTTCTTGGTAGGTCTAATAGAATTTAGCTGTGAATCCATCTGGTCTGGGTTTTTTTGGGGGGGAGAAGGGGAGGTTTTTTATTACTGTTTCAACCTCATTGCTCACTATTGATTTATTTGTGATTTCTATTTCTTCCTGATTTAGGGTTGGGAGGTTGTGTGTTTCCAGGAATTTATCCATTTCATCTATGTTTTCTAGTTTGTGTGAAGAGGTTTTTATAGTATTCACAGATGATATTTTATATTTCTTTGATATCAGTTGTAATGTCTCCTTTTTTATTTCTGATTGAGCTTCTTTGAGCCCTTTCTCTTCCATTTCTGGTTAATCTGGCTAGTGGTCTATTGATTTTGTTTATCTTTTCAAAGAACCAATTTTTTGTTTCATTGGCCCTTTGTATTGTTTTTTATTTCCATTTTGTTTAGTTCTGCTCTGAACTTTGTTACTTCTGTTCTTCTGCTGGCTTTGGGTTTGGTTTGCTCTCTTTTTCAAATTCCTTGAGATGTGATATTAGGTTGTTAATTCGTGATCTTTCTGTCTTTTTGATGTAGGCATTAAAGACTATAATTTTCCCCTTAGAACTGCTTTTGCTGTATCCTATAAATTTTGATAGCTGTGTCCCCCCTTTTTATTTCGGTTTGAGGAATCTTTTGATTTTCATCTTAATTTCATCATTGACCCAATGATTGTTCAGCAGCAGATTATTTAATTTCCATGACTTTGTGTAGAATTGAGTGTTTCTCTTGGAATTGATTTCTAGTTTTATTTCATTGTAATCTGAAAAGATACATGGTATTACTTCAATTTTTTAAAATTTTTTGAGATGTGTTTTGTGGCCTAAGATATGATCAGTCTTGGAGAATGTCCCACATGCTGATGAGAAGAACATATATTCAGTAATTTTTGGAAAGAATGTTCTGTAAATGACTGTTAGATCCATTTGTTCTGGAGTCCCATTTAATTCCAGTGTTTATTGATTTTCTGATCTATCTATTTCTCTCAATGTGGTGTTGAAGTCCCCAGCAATTACTATGCTACTGTTTATTTCTTTGCTTAAGCCTAGCAGAATTTACTTTATGAATCTGGAAGTTCCTGTGTTACGTGCATATGTATTTAGTATTGTTATGTCATTTTGTTGAATTGCTTCCTTTACTATTATATAATGACCATCTTTGTATTTTTGCCTATTTTTTTAACCATTATTGATTTAAAGTCTATTTTATTTGATATGAAAATGGCTACATCTGCTTGTTTTTGGCTTCCAGTTGCATTGAATATTTTTTTCCATCCCTTTACCTTGAGTCTGTTTGAGTTCTTGCAAGTTAGATGTGTTTCTTGGAGATGGCATATACTTGGACTGTATTTTTTCATCAAGCCAGCCAGCCTATATCTTTTAAGTGGACAGTAAGACTGTTTACATTCAG